>JAFVLL020035939.1:10000-19966 GCA_021397915.2 Tor tambroides | reverse complement strand
TGTGTGAGAGCATGTGTGTGTGTGTGTGTGTGTGTGTGTGTGTTTAAAAGGAGATCGCAACTTTATATCTCTCCATTCAGACATCTCTTCTCACAATTCAGACGTTATTTCTTAGAATTGTGAAATATAAACACAAAATTGCAAATGTATACTTCAAAAAGTCCAAACTGGGAGGTATAACCTTGCAATTGTGAGGGGAAAAAAATCTGAGAAACCTGTAAAGAAACACCAAGAACCTGGAAAGATTCCATGGATGTTAAAGGTTCTTGGACCATTGATGGCAATAAAGAACCTTTATTTGCATGATCATGAGAAGAAGTTCCTCGGCAGAACCAAAGGCGCTGTGTAGAAGTGTGTAGAGATCCAGCATTCAGTATGATGAGAGTGATTGTGATTTATGAGGAATCCAGTGCTCTGTCTCTGAAAACTCCTAATGCATTTTTAATTTATTCAGACTGTTTTTCTCTGGTGTACCTGCGTTTACAGCGAGCATTACTTTAACACATATGAGTCTGTTTTAATTCATTATAGGGCTTTTACTGATTGGGAAGCTGTCTGCTGTAATGAGGAATGAAATGCTTTGTGTGTGTAAATGATGTTATGCTATGTTTTCAGGACGTTCTCAGGGCTTTGGTGTTTCTTTTAGAGTTTCTTCGTTTAGTTCTCAAATGCTCAAGAGACAGAAATCGTAAAGCGATGTTCAGCCTCTGAGCAGCAGATAGTGAAGGACTAGTGATGGTTTCTTCTCTTCTCTAGCTTCTCTAGTTGTCTAATAAACCTAGCTTTGTGCATTATGACTAATGTTGGCTGTTTGATGAATTGCATTGTTGCTCTTTTGTAAGTCGCTTTGGATGAAAGCGTGTGCTAAATGCATGAATGTAACTGTAAGGAAAAGCACCATAAATTGTTTAAAAGGATGCACCTCAGTCTCCAGAGCAAGAAGAGCTGGAGTCTAGACAAAGAAGACGCTCAAATATTAGAGAGATTTCATTTGTGTCATATGTTTTGATCTCTGCATCATTCCCAGACCTCCATTATTGTTAATTCAGAGTTTCATCACCGCACTATAATTCTACTCATTATAGAGTGCAGCAAGGATGATGTATTTTTGTAGGCCAAAACCTGGAAATTAGTTGTATTTTAACATTTCCAGTTGCATTGCCCTGAAGTCAGGTTTTTTTTTTAAATAGGGTTAAATAGGGCCCTGTGAAATCTTTTTTTATTTTATTTTTTCTCAAATTCCATTATATTTATTTATTTATTTATTTTCCAAATTCATTTTTTTTTTTCTATTTTACTTTTACTGAATTCCATTTTTTTCCATTTTAATTTTTCTAAACTCAGTTTTATTTGTTAAATTACATTTTAGAAATAAAAAAGCATGTCTAATTAACTGAAATCATGAAACATACACATTTTAGCTACAATTTTAAGTTATTTAAAAGTTGAAACTAAATAAATAAATAAATAAATGTTTAGGGCCCTATAAAGTACATTTTATTTCTTAAAATCAAAACAATTTATTTTTACCAAATTCTTTACCAAAATCCATCTAAATTTTTCTGGAATATATTTCAATGGTTAAATTAAATTTTAATAATCAAAAAGCATGTCTAATTAATTGTATTAATAAAAACAACTTAATAATTTTTTTTTTACAATAATGGTGCCCTGTTTTTTTTGTTTGTTTTTTTTTTAATTTAATTTAATTTTTTTAAAAAAATTCCATGTTGTTATTTTTTTTCTAGTAATCAAATAAAGACAAAATGCATAAATTTAATTTCAAAAGAAAATTAAACAAATCCTTTCATCATCTGGCAAAGATTTAAAATGTAAAATGTATTTTATTCCAAGTAAACCAAACTTTTATTTTGTCGGGTTGCTGTGAAGACCTTCAAGTTTCTGTGTGTGTATTCATGTATTCAGTGACATAAAATACATCAGTAATATTTAGAAGAATAAGAAGGTTTTATTTGTTAAAAAAACCAAAAAGTGTCTAAATGTGACTGCAGAAGTTATCTAGACATTAAACAGATAAACTCATCTACTAACAAGCTGCTTTCACAGCCTCACTGTGTTTAAAATCACACTCTTCCAAACTATTTTAACTCAAACTTTCATGCAAAATGTGTTGAATAATGACTAAAAAGGTTTTCAGAAGCCTAATGGTGACACTGGAGTCATGTGACGGTGCCGTATTTCATGCTTTCTGTCTTAAAAAGCTCTTTTAATCTGCAAATATGATGTGAACTTCCAGAAATCCTCCTGTTGATCTGAGTCTCCTGAACTGGGATCTGAGGCTTGTTTTGTTCAGGAAGTCTTTTTCCGGCTCTAGGAAGCGTGATATTCGTGATTCTGCGCTGACTTCCCTCGTCAGGCTTTTGTTTCTGAGCTGAGGATAAATAAACCTGCAGGAGCTCCGTACGCCTCCTCTGTTCTCCTCAGATGTGTTTAGTGTAGTCCCTCATCCGTTAAACATCTCAGATGCTTTGCTCTGCGACAGACTGAATGTTTAATTCATTTCGTTTTATTCAACCTCTTTTATGTGAATCGATTTAGGATGTTCACCAGGGCACTTCTCGTTTACTTGGTCTTTAGGGTTGCATGTTTTTCTGTATTTCTGTTTTCAAATGTATGTCTTATCTTTATAGGGTCATTCACACCAAGAACAATAACTATAGTAGTGTTCACACCAATGCACAATATTGCTCTGCATAAAACCTGGAAGAACAAGACTTTCAGTGAAAAAGACGCAAAAATGCAGCATTATTTCATTAAAAAAATAAATAAATAATAATAATACGTCTGCATGTATTTTTGCAAGTGTTAAAAATATTCAGTCTGCTTTACATTACTGCAGTTTCCAGGTGAAATATTTCCAAATAATGTTCTATTCACTTAGTTAATTTTTGTGTAATTAAGACAAACCCCAAAACCTCATTTGAACTCTTCCTTGATGTCAAATTACACTACCAGTCAAAAGGTTGAAATCATTAGAATTATTTATGTCCCACGATTTGGGACCGATATCTGTATTCTGACTTCACCCTATAGTCTGCAAGACTGTGTATTGTGCATTTTAATAACAGGTTTGTTTTGTACTATCTTTAAGAAAAGAAAAATGTGATGTTGTACTGATAGAATTCAAGGCTGTTTGGAGTAGTCACAAATAAAAACACCCCTTAGAAGTCAGGGGCATACTGAAATGTGGAAGTTAGTTTATTAAAAGGTCTTCAAAGCAAAGTCTCTGCAAGGCTACAGTAGAGGTCTGCTACCCGACGGGTCCTGAAATACTTTCGGGTTTCGGGTCGGGTTCGGGTTCATTTTTAATGAATAGCTTCAAGCTCGGGTTTGTAGCTAAACTAAAACATGCAGGCTTCGCTGCTTTCATAGACGCACACACACACACGTTATTGCACACAGATATCAGAGAGATCGCGCAGCGAACACAGCACGGAAGCTTTTATTAGTAAAATGATAGGCTACTGACTCGCAACGTTATATTTCTCTGCAATGAGGGGGTGAAATCGCTGTTTTTGGAGTAAATAAGCCTCATTGCTTGTAGAGAGAGACGCGCAGATAGGTTCACGCGCGCAACTTTCATCCCTCTCTCTCTCTCTCTCTCTCTCTCTCGCTAATTCAAATAAATTATATAATTAATTAATTCAAATAAATGCGATCTTACCGCACTTCATCTCTGTGACTGATTTAAAGCAGGCCAAATGCTAACGTGCCTTAACTGACAAAAATGAGCATAATTTGCACGGTGGGAGAATTATCATCTTGTCATATATACAACCATTCAAAAACTCGGCACAATTTATGTTCATAAACTTCCATAACTGGTAAGTGTTTTTTTCTTTTGCCTTGTGAACTGGCCGAGCCTCGATGAATCTGTTTCTTTACATGTATTTGTTTACTGACCGTTGCATGCAATCGTGAAATATATCTTCTTCTGTTTTTTGTTTTTTTTAAATTGGCTATTTGTTATGGGGAAAAAAAAAAAAAGACTTCGGGTTCGGGTCGGGTTCGGGCTCTAAATTTAACTGTGCCGCTGAGGTCGGGTCGGGTCAGACGATCTCGGGTACGGGCCGGGTCAGACGATCTCGGGTCGGGTCGGGTCAGACGATCTCGGGTACGGGCCGGGTCAGACGATCTCGGGTACGGGCCGGGTCAGACGATCTCGGGTCGGGTTGGGTCGGGTCAGACGATCTCGGGTACGGGCCGGGTCAGACGATCTCGGGTCGGGTCGGGTCAGACGATCTCGGGTACGGGCCGGGTCAGGTCAGACGATCTCGGGTACGGGCAGTGTCTGACGCTATCGGGTCGGGTCTGGTCAGACGATCTCGGGTACGGGCCGGGTCAGACGATCTCGGGTAACGGGCCGGGTCAGGACGATCTCGGGTCGGGTCGGGTCGGGTCAGACGATCTCGGGTACGGGCCGGGTCAGACGATCTCGGGTCGGGTCGGGTCAGACGATCTCGGGTACGGGCCGGGTCAGGTCAGACGATCTCGGGTACGGGCCGGGTCAGACGATCTCGGGTCGGGTCGGGTCGGGTCAGACGATCTCGGGTCGGGTCGGGTCAGACGATCTCGGGTACGGGCCGGGTTCGGCTTCAGTTTAAAGCTGTGCAGACCTCTAGGCTACAGTGGTACTGGCTGACAAGTCCTGAATATCATTCGTTATTATTGAAGTAACTGAAGTAAGTAGTACTATTGAAGTATTAAAAGTTTTGCAATTGTCAGTGCACAGGTCTTATTAAAATGTGTTATTAAAATGCACAATACACAGTCTTGCAGACTAGGGTGACGTCAGAATTCAGACATCGGTCCAAAATTGTGGTATTTTAGAAAACTTTGAATGGCAAACTACGTGGCACAGCATGATTTTGAACAGCTGTTGGGTGCCGCGAATAGACTTGATTGTGCATACGGTCATAATTTATAAATCATAACTCACCAAACGGGCTAGTGATTTGATGTGGGTTACCCACCTGACTTCACTGGAGCTATAATAATCTATAATCTCTGAAAATATTGGCCTGACGCTTTACTATAGGTGCTCTGTCAGCTAGCTATACTGTTGGCTAATCGAATCTATTCAGATGGGCTTAGCTAACGTTACGTGTTTAGATGGGAGAGCATGAGAAGAGAGAATAATTAAGTTGCTTGTCACTGGGTTTAAGATGTTAAATTAGTTATCTTACCCAGTAAATGACAACCTCGCTCGCTCTTCTGTCAGACTGTGGCGGCAGTGGAGGGGATTCCGCCGAAACGTAGTGGGCGTGGTCAACCTGTGACTTCAATCGAGAGTGACCAATAGAAAAAGGACACCGCCCACTGAGACACAGCTTCACTCGCAAGCAAAACTTTTAGACCCGCACAAAAAGACGGCAGAAAAGAGAGCGACATTTGTGGTTTCGTGATGAAAAGTGTTTGAAGTGCACAAAGAAAAATATGATTTTTCAAAGTTTTACACGCACTGCAAATTATTTTGTTTTCAATTTCTTTATTTTTGAACTTTAAGAAGAATTTTTTTTTTGCTAACTTTTATTTTTTCATTACAAAATAATTAGTTTTGCTTTGATTGAATAAAACAGGCACAAAATAAACTCCATAGGTGAGCAGAAGAGACTTTTTTTTATTGTTGGTGTGTTAAGAACTTAGAAGTAAAGCACTAAGAATTCTATATAATTAGAACATAAGATTTAAGTTTATATTTGTCACCACCTGACATTAAGTAAAACATGATTTCAAAAGTAATTTATGATCATTTTCATGCTTTTGTAGGTCATTTTTTTGGAGCTTAACAGCATCTGTCCTATTTATCTATTTTTCATTTTCAGTGTATATATATATATATATATATATATATATATATATATGGGTCAAAGATGTAAAGATATCTGCATCAAAAGAAATTAAAAAAATGATTTTATGTCCATAGAAAACGCATTAAATGTAAGTAAAGTGTCTACTTTTAAGGTTTTAAATGTTTTTGGAGAATAAAATGTCAAAATGTGGTTGAAATAATGTTACATTGTCATTCAGTGTAACACAATATTTATGTAAAAAATGCTTATTTTGACTTGTACATATTAAAATATATAAAAGAATAAGGGAGCATATTAAATTTTATTGTGTTTTAAATGAATAAAAAATTCTTACTGACAAATAGGCAAAACCTAGGATAGTGGCAAATTATAAAAATGTAAAATTATAACTAATTAGTATCTGGGGTGAAAGTAATTAGTCTTTTAATGCGTCATAAATTGATTTTTGTTGTAAATATGCCTGACAAGACTGTTACACTGAATGACATTTTAGTGGGTGTCTTCTGTAAATCAGGGAAAAATGTATGATATTTATTTTGTGCTCAGAAAAACAAAAACTAAATTGTAATTGCATTAAACAGAAAACTTTTTAATTTTTGGGGGGAAAAACAACAACAATTAAAGCAGTATTACACTTATTGTTTTTATGCTTAAACCCTTTTTCGTCTTTGACCCATATATATATATATATATATATATATATATAACCAGCATGAACATTTCACTGAACATTTTTATGTGGGTTTGACAGAAGAAATGAAGGGATTCCTCTACATTACGGTAATATAAATGTCAGCGAGGCTCTGCTGTTCGGTGGGTTTGTGTGAAATACTCCATCGCTGCAGTTTTCAGTCTGGTGTCTCGCTGAACTCAGCGCTGATTCCTCATCAATATTTCACATCCGCTCTCTTGATGTTGTGTGTGTAGTCACTGAAGGACATCCGTCAAACACGCTGAAATGTCTGTCATCACTGATGTGAAATGACAGTCTGAAGACCTGCAGGCAGCGGGGCAACAGATGGAAATAACCGCATGATCTTTACTGTATTTCAGCCTCAGACTGTGAGAAAACATGTTTTGAGTTTTGCAGAAGCTCTGATATTAAGAAGCAAGAGGTCAGTTATGTCAGTGTGTGATGTGTAATATAAGTTGATTTACTCATCATCATGTTGTTCCAAAATTTGTAGGAAATATAAAAATTTACAGCAATTAATTACAGCAACAAATAAGTCTCTTCTGCTCACCAAATCTGCATTAATCTGATTAAAAATACAATAAAAAATTAAAATATTATTACAATTTATAATAGCTGTTTTCTGTGTGAATATCTGTTAAACTGTAATTTATTTCTGTGATCAAATCTGTATTTTCAGCATCATTACTCCAGTCTTCAGTGTCACATGATCTTCAGAAATCATTCTAATATACTGATTTACTGCTCAAGAAACATTTCTGATTATTAGCAATGATGAAAACAATTGTGCTGCACAATATTTTTGTGGAAATTGTGATGCATTTTACTTTTGAGGATTCACAGATGAACAGAAAGTTCAAAAGAACAGCATTTATTTGAAATATTGAGATCTTTTGTAATGTTATACATGGCAAAAAAGTTCTTATTCAACATTTTTGTCTTATCTATTGCAAATTTGTAAACATTATTAAATCAAGATGCATTGACTTGATAAGCAAAATGACAGATATTAAGAAATGCATCAAAATTAAGTGAGTTTTTGCTTAAAACAAAAACAAATATCTGTCAGTGGGCTTAGAAAAATAGAAAAATTAGTGAATTTTTCTGACCCCATTCATGTGAGCAAAAACTCACTTTATTTGTCTATTTATTTGTTTCAAAATTTGTTTCAATTTTTCATAAAACAAGTAATATTAATAATATCAATATTCAAATTGAAAATTATTTTGCTTCTCAAGTAAAGGCATGTTAATTTAGGTATGCTTAGATATTTGTAATGGAAAACTATAAGAATCTCCTTTGATCAATTTAATGCAGCCTTGCTGAATAAAAACACTAATTTCTTCCAAACAAACAAATAAATAAATACTGCTTTTGAACATTGCTTTTGTAGTTAAAAATAAATATTTGTAACAGAATTTGTTCGGTCTGGAACGACCTGTGAGTGAACTGCTCCTTTAAACCCCTATGTTTTCTTTTATCGTCTCTCAGAGGTTGTTGTTGATTGTTTTATCTCAGCGTTTGCGTTCAGTCACGTACAATCGTTCCTCAGATGGAGCAGTAAATGAATGTCACTCTGAATCCGTCTGTGCTGTGCAGAAAACCCAAGAATGTGTCTGAGCGCGTCTGGAGTGTCCACTGCCTAAAAATGTTAAGAAAGGAAAACAGTGCGTCTGCCAAGGATACATTAGCGGTGCGTCGCCTCTCTAAACGCTGGGGTTATTTAAAGCGTCCCTCCGCAGCTTTCCTAAATATCATAAAACAGCTTCTGTCTGATCTGCTGAGCGCGTGTTAACTCCACATGACCCTGAAGAGCGTGTCGAGAGCTTTAGCGTGTCTGTGTCTGTTTTCACACTCGTTTAGACGGATATTGAGGATCCTGTAGCATTCGTCAAATAAACAGTGAGGGATTCGCTCAGAATCAAGCTTGCTTTGCTGCATTAGTGTTGTTTTAGCACCTGATTCACTAATGAAATTGTGCTGAATTGATAGAATGAGCAATTTACTAAATAGCAGTGTGTAAGAGTTGCATTCTGGGAAATGAAGTGTTCTTACCGTAAGTCGCTTTGGATAAAAGCATCTGCTTAATGCATAATTTTTAATATATAATATTTTGTATATGTAATTGATAGTCTGTATACTATCACTTTAAAATAAATGATTAATTTCTTTAAAAAAAACAGAACAAAAAAATGAACTCAATTCCTGCAGATATTCTATATAATCTAATATTTTAAAGACAGTAATACTTTTATTCTGTAAGGATGCATTAAATTGATCAAAAGTGGCAGTAAAGACATTTATAATGTTACAAAAGATTTCTATTTCAAATAAATGCTGTTCTTTTGAACTTTCTATTCATCTGTGAATCCTGAAAAATAAAATGCATCACAGTTTCCACAAAAATATTGTGCAGCACAACTGTTTTCAACATTGATAATAATCAGAAATGTTTCTTGAGCAGCAAATCAGCATATTAGAATGATTTCTGAAGATCATGTGACACTGAAGACTGGAGTAATGATGCTGAAAATACAGCTGCACATCACAGAAATAAATTACAGTTTAACACATATTCACACAGAAAACAGCTATATTAAATTATAATATTTCACAACATTACTGTATTTTTGATCAAATAAATGCAGCCTCGGTGAGCAGAAGAACTTCTTTCAAAAACATTTAAAATATAATATATGATATAATATATATTTATTTAATATATTTTAACCCTAAGTCGCATTGGATAAAAGAAGCTAAATGCATAATATTATATAATGCATAATATATATAATATATATATTATTGTACATAACCCTCAAAATAAAGAAATATAAAAAATATATTATTTAATACATTCACTGAGTGTGGTAGATATTAATTTAATTAAACTTTAATTCAACGTATCATTCTACTTTCTTACATTTAAATGAAATACAACTCAATTCAAATTGAGGAACTGAATTAAAACCTAAAACATTCAATTCTCAATGACACACACAACAGCATTCTCTAATGAGCTCCATTTGTGTAGAAATCAGCATGTTTGCATAGAAACTAGTGTGTGAATCTGTGTGGAGCAGCACTAAACCTGCTCAAGCTGGACTGTGGGTGGTTTGTTTGTTTTTGTGCTGAAATACACCAGTAATTTGTTAAATGATTACCCTGATGTTTATATGGTACTGTAAAGCACCTTAAAGAAAGTCCTGGTCCTTCTGTGGATCTGTGTGGCTCTTGATTGTTTTTGCATTCATGCTGCTGTTGGTTTCAGACTGGTTTTGCTGTAATTGTCGTCCTTCAGGACTCTCCCAACACACGCTTGCGCTCCAGAGCTAAATCTGCTTCGTGTCCAAGGTCAATGTTAGTCGATATGAAATATGTTATTTTGGTTAGCTGTTCCTAGTAACCTGATATTATAGAAAAACACTGGGGCCGTGG
>JAFVLL020035939.1:0-7500 GCA_021397915.2 Tor tambroides | reverse complement strand
AATTGTCTTTTTTTTGCAATGTCAAGATTTGGGGTTACCTTTAGAGATCTTCTTCTGGTCGTTGTCACTTTTTCCCACTCTTTTTACCTCCATTCCTTTTTTTCTATCTCTGTTTTATCCAATTTCTCATCCTCCACTTCTTGTTGTTCTTGAATTCTATTTTCTGTTTCTTGCAACGAATCCATTTGCATCTGTGAATCCTCCTTGTCCTGTTCATTTTCCGCTCCATTTTTTCCTTGTGTCTGCTCCCCCTCAGTTATCTCTCCACTTGTGCTTTCCAGTTCCTTTCCCGTTTCTGGTTTTTGATTGTTTTCTTGATCCCTTTCCTCCTCATGGTCTTCTTTTTTGCCTCTCTCCTGTATAATGTCATTTTCCTCCTCATTCTCCCCTTCCATCCAGCACTCGCATCTGTCCATGACTTCTTTATAATCTGGACAACAGACCGCATCACAATCCCTTATAAAATGCCCACTTTCTCCACATTTGTGACATTTAAAATCAGGACAGTCCAATAATATATGTCCAGGATTCATACATAATCGACAGGTTTTTACCTGACGATCGTGTATGATCCTGAAATACTGCATTCCTTCGGCTGATTCAAATTTTGTGCTGTAGGGCAATGAAACAATCTCTTTCGGGAACTTAACTCTTACAAAACGTGTTCCATCTGTGATTGTTGTTCCTGGATAATATATTCTTTTCACTGCAGATATTGTTGTTACTCCCCACACTCTCAACTTGTCCCGTATCTCCTCATCCATTATATACACTGGTAAGTGCATGAATGAAACCACACATTCTTTTGTTCGTAAGTTTCTCACCTCAGTCATCACATCCTTGATCATCAGTCCATCCATCAACTCCTCGCAGGCTTCTTCATCATTTAATGTAATCTCATATTCCTTGTTAATCCTTGGTCTCACTGCCAGCACCTTACTCATTCCAACTTTGTTAATCACTGCTTTTATCACATCCTCCGCTTTCCCATCTTTGACCTCCGCCACATTCACAATCACTGTTGCTTCCTTTGAATATTTTCTCTGTACTTCATTGTTCTTTCTTTCATCAATCCTCTTTTTTCCTTCAGTTGTTTCCACTGATCCTTTTGTCCTTCCTCTTTGTCCATTGTCTTTTTCCTGATCTTTGTTAGTTCGTTCGTCCTCCTTTGTATCCACATCCGTGTTTTTACGTACATCCATGTTGAGCATTTACAAAGCGCCAATCCACTCAGGACCCCAAGCAGATAACCCTGCTCAGGGCCCCTGATTTATTAAAGAATTAAACAAAAATAAACAGTACTATTAACAAATTATTAAATCAAATCAAAAATCAAATAAAACAAACAATTGGGAGAGACTGTCTCTCCCTACTGCCACCTCTCACTTCCTGGATCGTACCAACTTGGTTACTCTCACAGGGGCGCCCAGGGTGGTGTGGCTGTAAGTGAGGGCTGCCGCAAAGAGCGGGCTATTTAAAGATCAGCCACCCTAAAGGCCAGTGTATTAGATAAGTAGTGAAGAAAACCCAAAAGCTTACAGCACCTGGTATTCCCAGGCGGTCTCCCATCCAAGTACTAACCAGGCCCGACCCTGCTTAGCTTCCGAGATCGGGCGCGCCCTTTTTTTTTCTTTTTTTTTCTTTTTTTTTTTTTTAAATTTTAACAACTAATTATACAACCAAATCTCACATCAATATTCCATCCAAATCTCACATCTAATTATATCTACAACTACAACTTCATATCTTACATGCTTCACGGCACCTGGTATTCCCAGGCGGTCTCCCATCCAAGTACTAACCAGGCCCGACCCTGCTTAGCTTCCGAGATCAGACGAGATCGGGCGCGCCCAGGGTGGTATGGCCGTAAGCGAGGGCTGCCGCAAAGAGCGGGCTATTTAAAGATCAGCCACCCTAAAGGCCAGTGTATTAGATAAGTAGTGAAGAAAACCCAAAAGCTTACAGCACCTGGTATTCCCAGGCGGTCTCCCATCCAAGTACTAACCAGGCCCGACCCTGCTTAGCTTCCGAGATCGGGCGCGCCCATTTTTTTAAATTTTTTTTTTATTAAAATTAAAAATCATTACATAGAATTTTCAAAATATTTTCTTTACAAAAACATAAATCATCAATACAATAATTCCTTCAAATATAGTTTCAACATTACACATCAGTTTTTACAGATTCACTTCTAATCCATTCAGTGTATTTTTAATAAAAGGGTTATTTTTCCCTATCAATTTAAAAAATAACTGCATCTTCTCTTCCCTGTTAAAATACTCCTCCAATGTCTTTATATACTCTTCAATTTTCCTTTTAAAATTTGTCCACAAATCCAGTTTTATATTTTTCCCTCTAACTAAATTCCTCCTACACCATATTACATATCTTGCCACAGATAAAAATATATTTGTCACACTCTGATATTCAGATTCTGTATTAACTCCAAATAAAAAAAAACACAATTCCATTTCTGCTCATTCTCAATTTCATCCCTTTTGTCCCCCAACAATTCTTTTACCACATTTTTCATTTTCAATTTAAAAACCTGTAATTCTGTACATAACAGAAACATATGTAAAATCCCTTCCTCCTCTGTTAAACAAACTTTACACAAAGCATTTTCAGTTAATCCCATTTTATGCAGTTTTAGTTCTGAAAAAATTATATTATGTCTAATATAAAAGTCCAAATTTTTGATTTTTGCATCCATATACCATTTCCTCAAATTTTTCCATAACATTCTCTTATCAAAATCATTAAACACTTTTTCCCAAAATTTTAACCCTACAGGCTCTTTAAAAACTGAATTCCTAAAATACACATAAAACTCTTTCACCAAACATTGATTAAAAGAAACATCTTCTCCTTTCTCTTTTATAAACACCTTCATTTTCTCCCCTTCATTCCCTTTATCTTCCTCAATTTTCTTTATCCATTGTTCAGGGATTGCTTCTTTCACCTGTTCATATTGGTTTTCTAAACTTTTCACATTTATATCCTCTTCAACCTCTTTCACCTCATCTAAAATGGCTTGAAATGGCAAGAATCCTTCTTTTACCTCATATAAAATATCTTTCACTCTCTTAAAACCAGCATTAATCCATTGTTTAAAATACAATTCTTTCCCTTTATATAAAACATTATCATTTAAAAACAATGGCTGATTCAGAATCTCTTCTCTGCTCTCTGGTTTTATACAAACATTTATTTTGAATTCCCCCCATGCTTCCAAGCCTTCTATATAAAACTCTGGGATTCTAATCATCAAGTTCTGCTTCAGTTTCATCCATAGAATATCCAGTCCAATATTCATATTTCCACATTTGTTTAAAAACATCTTCATAATCTTTTTCCATTGTACCTTATGTTCCTCATTTAAAAACCTTCTCACTGTTTTAACTCTAAAACTCTTTTTCTTTAATTCTGGATCTTGTAATCCCAACCCCCCTTCTTTCACATCTCCTATTATTGTTTCATATGCAATCTTTGATGGTTTAGAATCCCATAGAAATTTTAAAATGGCTGCTTTTATCCTTTTACTTATCCACATTGGCATCGGTGTTACTCCTAATACATACCACATTTTTGCTAACATTAAGGAATTCCTTTTAATGTTAGCCCTCTCTGTTTCCAAAAGTTTAAAACTCTCTCCATCTTCCCTATCACTTCATCCCACATCAGATCCCTCATCACTCTTTCATTTTTCCCAATCCTCACTCCTAACACCTTTAAATTTTCTTCTTCTTTAAAAGGAAATATATTTTGAATGTTCTCCCCCTCTCCTATGTTCATATACACTGTTTTCTGTATGTTGATTTTTGCCCCCGATCCTTTGCAGTACTTTTGTAGTATTTCCATTGCTTTTTTAACACTTTTGACATCCTTCACTATTAAAGTTGTGTCGTCTGCATATTGATATATTTTTTGTAATTCTTCATCTTCTCCTAATTCAACTCCTCTAATTTCTTTTTCTCCCATTATTGCTAAACCCAAAGATTCTGCTACCAGACTATATAACTGTGCTGACAAAGGACATCCTTGTCTTACTGACCTTAAAACACTAAAAACATCTGTTAAAAATCCATTACATTTTATTTGGCTTTTCGCCCCTTTATATATAATCCTCAACCATTTTATAAAATTCTTCCCAAAATCAAACTTTTCTAGAATTGCAAACAGAAACTCATGTTCTACTCTGTCAAATGCTTTTTCTAGATCTAAACTTATAACATATCCACTTTTTCTTTCTTCCAACATATAACTAACTACATCTCTTATGCTACTCACTGTATCTGTAATATCTCTTCCTTTGATAGCATACGCCTGGTTTGTTTCAATTATGTTAGGTAAAATTTTCTTTAGTCTATTTGCCAGAATCTTTGATAAAATTTTAAAATCTGTATTTAGCATTGTTATTGGTCTGTAATTTTTTAAATCATTCTTATCTCCTCTTTTCTTATTTATTAATTTAACACCAATCCCCATAAAATTACTTGTTGCTTCCCTTTTGAAAATCTCATCATACACTTCTTTTAAAATTGGTGTCAATACTTCCTTAAAATGTTTATAAAATTCACTTGGTAAACCATCTCTTCCAGGACTCTTCCCATTATTCAGTTGCATTATAGCACACTCTATGTCTTCTTTCTTTATCTCCTCATCACTTAATTTTTTATCATCTAAATCCAATTTCTTCCTTATTTTCCCTATTAAAAATTCTTTTTCTGTCCTTTCAATTTTTTCTTTACTAAATAACTTCTTATAAAATTCTGTTATTTCTTTTAAAATATCTTCTGTTTTTTTTTACCATCTTACCATTTTCTCCTTTTATTTCTTTGATCATTCCTTCTCTCTGTCTACTTTTTTCCAAATTAAAGAAAAACTTTGTGCATTTTTCCCCTTCTACTACATATTTTGCCTTACTTCTTAACATCTCCCCTCTAAATTTCCTTTCTTCTATTTCTTTAAGTTTTTCTTCTAATATTAAAACTTTTTCCCCATTTTCTCCTCCCTCAATCCAGATATCTTTTAATTATTTTCTTATTTCTTTTTCTTTAAAATTCCTTGCCCTCTTCACCATTTTGCTAAAATCCTTTGCATATTTCCTGATTCTATATTTAGCATTATCCCACCATATTCTTTTGTCTTCTTTGTACAACTGATTTTTCTGTTCTTCTTTTATTAATTTTTCTATTCCTTCTTTAAAACTAATTTCTTTTAAAAGATCTGTATTTAAAATCCATAATCCTGGTCCTCTCTTCATTCCACTCAAATCAACCTGTGCCCATACAATTTTATGATCACTTAATGATGTTTCTTTGTAATAAATATTATCAACCATCTTCATGAACTCCCTTTTACATATTATAAAATCTATTCTGCTTGCACACATAGAATTTTTAACTGCTTGTTGCCTTGAAAATTCTCTGATTCCTTCGTTTCTTTCTCTCCATATATCCACCATCTCATTTTCCTCCATTATACACTTTAGTTCCTTCCGCCCTCTATCTGATTTAAAAACCATGCCTTCTGCAATATCCATCTTGCAAAACACAGTATTAAAATCTCAATTATTAAAACGTCTTTCCATTTTTCCACAAGTGTCTTCAGTTTTTTTAAAAAAAGCCACTTTTTCCTTTTCTACAACCGGTGCATGTACATTACATAAAATAACTTTTTGCCCCCCTTCTTCTATTTCCACTGCTAAACATTTCCCTTCTTCATCATTATACACCATTCGCACATCCTCACACACCCCCTTTTTAATTAAGATTGCTACTCCTCTCCCTTGTCTCCCATCTCCATTGTTACATAAAACATTCCCTTTCCATTTCTTTTTAAAATCATTCATTACTTCATCTCTCCAATTCGTCTCTTGAATCATTAAAACATTTGCCCTCCTACAACATTCTTTCAATCTGTCAAATTTCCCATGATCCAATAACCCAACGAACATTAATGGCTGCAATGCACAAAAACATAATACATAAAGCAGTCCATATTATTCTCCTCATTCTGTTTCATCATTGGTTTTGTCTAATTCCTCAAATCTGTTTTGGTTACATTCACCTCTATTTATTTCTTTTTCTTTTATTTTCATTTTCATTAAATGCCTTCTTTTATCTTTTTCAAAGTTAGGCTTTACCTTTAACATTCGTCTTCTTGTTGTTGACACCTTTTCCCAGTCTTTTTTCTTGTCCTCCCTTCTTTCTCCTTCCATCTCCTTCTCTTCTTTCTGACTTTCTGATAGGTCTTGTTCCTCTTCTTTATTCCCCAGACTCCCACCTTCTTGTTCTATTTCCACATCGTTCTCCACATCCTCTCCAGCTTGTTCTCCTTCATCTTTCTCCATTAATTCTGTTTGTTCCTCCTCTGGTTCCTTTACATTTTGTGCTTCTTCTGTTTCTACATGATTCTCAGGCTCATTGTCAGACTCCATCCAACACTCACATTTTATAAGCACTTTCCAACAGTCAGGACATCTCACTGCATCGCATTCCCTTGCAAAATGGCCCAACTCTCCACAGTCACGACACTTGAATTCAGAGCAATCCTTCATTACATGTCCAGGGCCCATGCACAGCCTGCAAATCTTTACCTGTCGATCGTGTATAATTCTGAAATATTGTGCCCCTTCCTCTGTTTCGAACCTCGTGCTGTATGGGAGTGATACAACGTCCTTAGGAAATTTCACCCTCACATAGCGAGTCCCATCTGTAATACTCGTGCCCGGATAATATCTCCTTTTGATCCCTGATGCCACCGAAACACCCCACGCATTCAGCTTACTTATAATTTCTTCATCACTTGTGTAAGCCGGCAGGTGCATAAAGGAAACAACGCACTCTCTTGCATGTAAACTCCTCACTTCACAAACAGTCCCTTTGATTGTTAGTCCTTCTTTTAAGCTCTCACAAATGTTCACATTTTCCAAAGTTATTTCAAATTCCTTATTTAATCTGGGTCGTACTGCCAATATTTTAGTAACTCCCACCTTCGTGATTAGAGCGTTGATCACATCTTCTGCTTTTCCTCCGTCCACCTCAGCCACGTTTACTATCATCGTCGCTTCTCTTGCATATTCCTTTTGTTGTTGATGCATCTGTCTGTCTCCTTTTGTTTCCAATCCTCTTCTTTGCATTTGATGTTGCTCATTCTCCATTCCACAATCTTGTTCCTTGTCCCTCATCGTATCCACTTCATTCCCAATAGATCCGTCCGCTGTGAGCAAGTTGCTCATTTTGCCCACTCTTGGGCAGCTGTTACTGCTCAAGGCAGCAACAAACAATGTCCAAAAACCCTGCTAATATATTGCACAGAGCTTAAAACACAGAAAAGTTTGGGAGAGCCTTCCTCTCCCTACTGCAGCCAACTCACTTCCTGATCAGCTCTCTAGCGCCCTCAGGGTGGTATGGCCGTAAGCGAGGGCTGCTGCAAAGAGCGGGCTATTTAAAGATCAGCCACCCTAAAGGCCAGTGTATTAGATAAGTAGTGAAG
>JAFVLL020035937.1:0-13358 GCA_021397915.2 Tor tambroides | reverse complement strand
AACTAATTAAGGTCTTCAGGATCGCTTGAAAATTAAAGGCAGGTGTGTTTGATTAGAGTTGGAGCTGAACTTTGCAGGACAGTCGATCGCCAGGAACAGGACTGGGCACCCCTGCTCTAACGTCACTGACGCCAGTTCATCACATCATGCAAAACATACACAACAAATAGCGAATTTTTCAGTGTTTGTCAAAACGTCATAGCATTTCCACACCGGCAATGACATGACTGCGGCACAAAATCATTTATGTCCCCACGTATCATGTACATCCTCACGCGTTGATGTCATCAAATTATGATCGGTTCGTGAGATCGGCGAAGTGTAGTGAGTACCGATCGAGTCATAAAATGTGATTATCGGCCGATACCGATCTCTGGCCGATCAATCGGAGCATTCCTAGTAGCAACAGTTACTCACAGTCAGAGTACGTGAGCGGAGCGTAGTGTTGTGATTTTGACTGGAGCGAGAAGCGGACTTTTTAAAACAATCGGTGCGTCGTGGTTTTCACTCGCTCCAAGAGAGCTCCACCACCGCTCCATCCCGAGTACAACTCATGCCAACACCCCATAACATAACTGCATATTTAGCAAGAATTCACGTTAAACATATTTAGCTAGCTTGATACACTGAAACACTGAGGTAAGTGGCTGCAATTTATTTTAGCTACAATTTATTTTAGCTACATTTAAATAAAAAAAAAAGTTAAGTTAGTCAACTAAATTTGACTAACTTAACATTTTTTTTTTTAATTTAAATGTAGCTAAAATAAATTGTTTGCAACCACTTACCTTAAAAAATATTTAGTAAATTCAATTAATCATTTTTTTCAGTGTAGAAAAGGATCACTCAAATCAGAAAGAATGTGAAGGCTATGATAGTTCAAGGAATTTGTTTGTTCCTTCTAGATACTGAATTTTCTCAGCTGAAAGCATGAATTAAACAAGTAGCTACTACAACACTTATTCACACGCAATCGCTCTCTCAATAATGTATTCAAACAAATCTTACAGTGATACTTCATCTGTATCCGATTTCGAAGGAGCAGAAATCTGTAAGAAATGCATCGAACCGTAGGTAAAATAACTCATGAAAACGTACTGTTATTTTCATCACAAACAAAATTTGCACTGCACAAAGCAGCAATTATACCTTTTAATGCTGACAACCATGTTATTAGCTTGTCATGTGGTAGGAAAAAATGTTTGCACAATAGTGTTCCAATAAGCCACTTTGAAACTCTCCTGTTATTTTATTTTATTTTTTTAATATACGTTATGAACAGAATTGTGATACTTCAAACCTACTGGCAGAGCGGTGTTTCTGATATCAGTGAGCTAGCAGTGGAGCGGGAGCGGGAAATGGTGAACCCGGAGCAGAGCTGGAAAGGAGTGATTATTAAATGCTCGGAGCGCGGAGGGGAAATTGTTGACATTCCCCTCCACTCACATACTTTGCCAGACACAGCCACAAATGTGGCTTTTTGTTAATGACTGTCCTACTACAGGATTTAACACAGAGTAACAGCTCACTACCAGTTACAAAAGACACTGTAACAGTCTGATCAGGCAATTCTAGTTGCATTTATCAATTAATTTCTTAAATTATCCTTTGACTATGTTCTGGCCCGCCATCTAGTGGCAAAATATTTTTTTGGCCCGATGCCAAACTTATTTGCTGACCCCTGCAGTAAGCCTTAGTGGTCCTAGCTGTGTATACCTTCTAGGCCCAACCTGCCAAAAGGAGCATTATAGTCTAAGACGGAGGCCTGAAAAACAAAACGGGACTCGGGTCTATGTAAACCACTACCTGGATTGTGAAGCATCTTGTTTAGGGATGTGCATTTCAGGCAAAAATAATATTCGAAGATCACATGGTATTATTCGATTATTATTCGAAAATCGCACCCCCACATGCACGCATGCATAGGCTACAGTACACTACACAGCCAGAGAGAGGGAGAGAGACCATTCACGCTTTCAGTCTATATGTTAACAAACAGTTCAATTCATTAGGGCTTTTCCAGCTGAAAAGTGGCACTGTTGGCTCAGTCTCAGCATCGATGAGAAGACAATGGGCCAGTGCCGTTAAACAATTCTTCTTTTAAATGTGTATCCTAGGCCAGTTACACTTTTAACCACAAAAAGTTGTGGGGGAAAAAAACCGATGCTGACCAACACAAACCACGTGCACCTCTCAAACAGCATCACAAATTCGGAAAATGCATTGTTAAATAGTTAAGCATTAAAATGTTTAGTTTTATTTTTTTTCTAATAAAACAAAATAACTAATGACTCATAATAAAAAATAATAATAATAATAATAATAATAATAATAATAATAATAATAATAATAATAATATTAAATTAAAATACTGACTAGTAGAAAAAAAGACTACTAACTTTTAAAACTGGAATAAGCAGTTCATGCAACAGTGCCAGTTCCTGAACAGGAACACAAATGAGTCCTGCTGACTCAACCTCTCCCATGAGTCTCCTCAAACTGTTTTTCTCAAAGGCGGCTGTACCAACTCTGTTACAACACAAATGCCCAGGCTGCAGGGGCAATTGCAAAGGGTTACAAATACAAATGGACAGATGTTAGCACCAGCAAGCTGTACCACTACACTGGACAAGTATTCTGCATTAAGCTGAGCTCCATCACTGACTACTGATGACAGGGCAGTTTTTTTTCTTTGGTGGATGGCAAAAGCACAGCAACAAACACTTTGAAATGCTAGGTATGGATCTCACGTCTACAGTTGAACAGGAACTGTTTCCAGGAATGGCACAAACGCGTGACTGTAGGTGCTGCTCTGTAGGCGAACCGGACAACTGTGCTGCTGCATACTTTGTGTTTTTCATTGTGATTAATTCGATAATTGTGATTAGTGAGCAATTAATACATCCTTTTTTGTTTCTGTTTGGTGTTAATGTTGCGTAAACACTGTGAAATGGTGAATTGTTGGAGATTTCTCTGCACAGGACTACTTTTGCTGCTTTTCGCAGTGGGCTAAAAGCATGTATCATGGTTTTTACGGAAACTCGGATGCATCTGGATATTTCTAGCTCACATATTGAGTTGGACGGCTTTTCCCTGGTACATTCTATCAGGAGCCTGGTAAGACGGGGGGTGGGGGTGGACTGTGTTTTTATTAATGATAAGTGGTGCAGGCAATATTCCACAGGAGTGACTATCTGTAACCTAGACTTTGAGCTATTATGCTTGATTCTCAAGCCATTCTTCCTTCCAATGAAGTTTGGGAACATTGTGATGCGTGTTGTTTATGTGCGCCAAAGTGGAAACACAGGGAGAGCTGCGGCCCAAGTGGCAGACTTTGTACATAGACAGCTATAACATACACCAGATGCTCCCATGCTCATTTTGGGAGATTTCAATCATTGCAAACTTTTTTTTTTTTTTTACCTGGGTTTAAACAGAATATTAAATGTGACACTAGAAACAGTAAAACTCTTGACAAATGTTATGGAATCATCCAGAACGCATACATGTTTTGATGTTATTTTATCATGCTGTGATGGAGAGTATATATTTTATGGAACTGTAGCTTGGTTTGGTAACATTAGTTAAGTTAAAATCACAAATATATAGACTGGTTCACAACACCAAAGAAAATGATGGTGGTGAGGGAGTATCCCTCCCACAAACTGCACTGCAATCATTTTGCAAAATGCCATTTTGTGTGGATATATTATGAAGTGTGTAAACAAACCGTTAACAGAGGCCAGCGATGCTGAAGACGGACGCAAACAGGAGAAAATACTGTAGCATGCAGAGCAAGATCACTGATGTAAAAAAATCCTAAATACTGAATTGGGGGTTTATGAATGCATCTCTGAGGAGAACTGACTGTCTTCAGAAAAGTTTACATGGCTTTTTTTCCATCTTCCCTCTGTATAATGCATTTAAAATAGTGTTAATAAGTGCTGCGCTGCTTTGTTTCCAGTGGTTTGGTTCTCTTTAAACGTCATTTAAATAAACATTCATTTTTTGAGCCCAAATCATATTCAAATACAATATTTCTGAAAAATGCCCATCCTCTAGTTGTAATCTTTCTTCGTGCTACAATCATTGCTGTTCTCTAATTTTAATCACTTAACTTTTCCCACAAAAGGGTTTTGGTTGAAGTGCCTTGTTCTAACATCATGGTATAGCCACAACTAAAATTCCTTCAAATTCTGAACAATGAAGATTACATTATTTCTCCACTGGACCTACATCCAGGAACGACTAAAACACAGTCCAACACACAATAATTAGATGAACTCTTGACACAGATTCTCAGCAAAGACCTCAACAACCAAACAAGTCTTCAGCAAAGGCCTTTTTAGCTAGCAATGAATACACAATGCCAGGATCTGCTAGCTGTTTTTAGACTAACCAGAAAGTTTTGGTGACTGAAACTAACAAGAAGTTTTTACAGTACAATGACCTCTTATATGTCAAGGGAATTTCGATTTCTCAGTTCATGACTCCTTTAAAAAAAAAAGAAAGGTTATTTTCCAGATTAATATGCTTCTTTGGTTATTGACCAACCAGACATAGAACCCTAACAGGTCTATATAAAGATAAATGCTATTTAAGAAATTGTAAATACTTCACAATAAGGTTCATTAGTTAACATGAACTAAGAAAGAACAATACTTCTACAGCATTTATTAATCTTAGTTCATGTTAATTTCACCATTTACTAATGCATTATTAAAATCACAAGTTGTTTGTTAACATTAATGCACTGTGAACTTACAATGAACAACTTTATTTTCATTAACATTAACAAAGATTAATAACTAGTGTAATAAATGCATTGTTCATTGTTTGTTCATGTTAGTTAAAACATGAACTAATGTTAACAAATGACACCTTATTGTAAAATGTTACCGAGAAATTGTATTTGTTAAGCTTCAGAGGTGGTGCACTTATGTTGTGCACAGTGTATCTTTCTGTTAAACATGGAGCAACACATTTTGTAGAAAAAGTTGGTTGTGCTTAAAAATAAAGTGTATGAGGTAGAGGTAGTGGTAGTAAGGGGCCTTTTACTGCAGTGCCTGTATATTGTGACCAGCATATTCTGTAGATTTTTTTCCCTATGGTGTCATATGGGTTGGAAACACATAAGAACGAGTAAATGACAATTTTCTTTTTTTAGGTGCGTTGTCTGTAAAATGCTGGCATGTAGAGATCCCAATGAAGAGCAAAACTATGAACTACCCCTTCAAAAAAAAAAAAAAAAAGGTAATAAATAATAAGAATGGATTTTTTTAGATTGCACTCACCCTCTTTGAGTCGATCTCCCTCTGCTTTAGTTTTTTTTTGTCTCTCAGATCCAGCGAGATCCACCAAGTGCAATTTGGAGACCATGACATCACTCCTTGACAAACAAATATCAATTTATATGAAATAACTACATACAATCATTTAGGGCTAGGCGATATGGCCAAAAAAAAAAAAAAGTTAGTTGTAGAAACCAGACCATTAATTTTCCTTCAAATAAATATCTAACTAGAAAAATTTATTTCTTAGTTGCTGCATGTTCTAATGAGTGATATTGTTTCAAATCAAGAAACAGGTTCGGGTTGCCTGACAATATTAATAATAATAATAATAATAATAATATTATTATTATTATTATTATTATTATTATTACTTTTTTGTCTCTTAGAAATGCAAATTTTATAGTAGTTTGAGTTAGGATGCAGAGGTAAATTTTTGTTCATTATCAAAATCAGTAACATCTGTAAAAATTGTAGCAACCTCAGTTTTATATGGTTAAATTAACCAAGTTTTTTTTTTTGTTTTTTTTTCCCCCCCCATTCACATTCAGTATAAATGCACACATGCTATAGCTTAATCACAAATACATACTATAATTATACACCCTTACTCCTGTAATAAAATTAAATGTGAATATCCCACATTTCTGCCACAATATCATAGTGCAGTGAGTGTTACTACAGTAAATCCATAGTAAATGATGGCGATGTCTAGACTTGAAAGCCTTCTGACTGTCTTGTTGCACACAGTGTTTCTCCTGTTTGGCTCTAAACTAGTGTAAATCACAGAGTCAGTTGTGTTTTGAACTGAATCACCTACCCTGCCTTTAATATACAACATGACAAAAATTAGACACCACTTTCTCCATTTTCCTCTATCACATACAACCTGAAAAGAAGTCTTATAACAGCCAACTCAATTTATTGAGTCTCCAAACAAACATTAAGTAATCTTAGTTTAATAGCATGTGTTGTAACATACTTGTCTCCTTTGCGTCGCTGCTCCAGTGATATGGTAAAAATGGCATGTGAGCGAGATGAGGCTGCATTCATGGCTGTTGAGCCCACTGTTCGTGCAGAGTTTCCCAACTCAAGACAACCCACCATCTCATGAGCAGTAAACACTTCCTTTTCTGTCAGCCCAACAATCTACACAATGAAAACAAAAAGAAATAAGCGGTCCTAGAGGGTATATGAAATTTAAGGTAGTCAGAGCCGAAGCCTTGTGGACAGTACTCCAAGAGACTGTGCAGTTGTGATGCATGGAAGTATATAATGGCGCTTTTCCACTGCGTGGTACGACTCGGCACGGTTCAGAACGGCACGGCACAGTTCAGCTCGGTTTGCGTTTCCACTGCAGTTTAGTACCGCTTTAGAGTGGGCGGGATTATTCATGTGCCGTTATAGTTGCGCCGCCTCTACTGCCGTGACTCCTGAAAAACTTTTTCATTCCGTGTCGCTCCAAGCTCTCGCTGGATCCGCTCCTCGGCTGGCAACGAGAGGACAGTCTGTACTTCCTCAGACAACGAAACAGCCATTTTTCAGTTGTTAAAAGAAACTCATTCAAAACAGTTGCATTCGATCCTTCGCTGGCTGTGCTGATTTAAATCTAGCGTGTCTGTTGTGTCTCGTGCCGCAAGTTCAGTGACGCGGCCAGTAATGATTTTCTCCGGCCAATCAGTGATCAGCAGTTTACACGTCACGTTTTGGTAACGGTACGGTTCGCTTGGAACCTCAGCCGAGGTGGTACTAATAAAAAAAAAAGTACCAGGTACTGTACCCAGTGGAAACCCCCCCCCCCCCCCCCCAAAGGTGAGCCGTACTGAACTGTACCGTGCCGTACCATGCAGTGGAAAAGCGCCATTAGACTCCAGTTGGCTGGAAAATTTCTTAATTCTTAACTTAATTTTAACAATGCCTGAGAACATAATATGGCTTAGTGGGATTATCAAAACACAAAGACTGCATTGAAATTTTATAATAAATATGTAATCAGATATACTGTATTGTGATCTTTTCATGTAAACCACTCATGATAACAGCATTTAAATGTTTTGGAGCCGTTTGCAGTACATGCTGCTCCACACAAATTCCATCTCTGCAAGCGCTGTGAGTTTGAGTAGCTTATAACGTACATTTGAAAAAGCAACATGAGCCAAACATCTTCCCAAGTTTGTAAAACAAATGGTTCTTAAATCTGTCAACAAAAGAGAAGCATTTCAAAAGAGAAGTTTCCCTGAATTTTTTTTTTTTTTTTTTTTAGCTTTTTTTGTTTGTTTAATTATTATACAATTCAAAATCATTATTAAATACTTTAGTTCAATTGTAGTATTATAGTGATATTTATTTATTGATTTTATTGATTTTTTAAATAAATATTAAGTGGAAATATGAAGGGAAAAAAAAAAAAAACTAATTAAATGTTTCCCCACTAATTAAATGTGTTTGTTCTGCTTATTTTTTAGTAAAATAATGAGTATCTGAAGTTTCAGCTCAAAATGCCCCACAGATCATTATAAATTTTGATGACTATTTTGATTGGAAGCAGAAACAGGCCATTTTCATGCATTCTGGGCAATTGTAGCTGAACATGCACGTCTGTGCCAGCATTTGTGTGAAACAGAAGCAGTTTGATGTTAAGGACAAACTCCACCAGGTGCAACTTTCAACACTTCGAGGGAAAACAATGCAGAGTTTTTTTGTTGTTTTTTTTGCATAGTTTGTCCAAGGCTTTTAATTGAAGTATGTTTTATTTTTATTGTATAAGAATAGAAATAGAATTAATTTAGATACTAATTATAATCTATTTATTTGCTTAAAGTTGTCGTGTTTGATGCGAAATAAAAGCCTAAGATTATTTTAATCAGTTTCTACATAAAGAAATTATTAATTCATCAACTCATTCATCACGCGAGAAATCTTGTGCCGGCAAATGACGACTTCTCACCGGTGATTCCCGATGGTTTTAGAGGACAATTACTCCTCGGCGCCCCCTGTTGTTTCAAAGAATAGAGTGGTGGAACTATGATGTCACTTTGTAGGCAAAAACCCGAAAGCAAATTAGCATTTTACCACTTCCGGTTCCATCGTCCCAGAGTCAATGGGTTTTTTGAATGGGATTTTGGTTAAATCCCTTAAATAAGGTCCGTGGTTCACACAGGCTCAAGATACTTTCACGTTTTATTCTACGACATAAAACACCAGTTACACCCCACTCTGGATTTTTTTTAAACTGTTATGTTTCTTAAAGACGGTTGCTAACAAGTTGCTAAATGGGACTATAGGCGCTGTCAGAGACATTAAACGTCATCACGCTGAACAGTTTATCAATTTACAGTGTTTTCCAGTTGTAGTATAATTTGTAATTCAATTAATTGCAGAATAACCAATTAACAGTTTCCCACTAGGGATGTTCATTTTAACCGTTTAACCGTTAACCGACCGATAAGATTTTTGACCGATTAATACAATCAGTTAAACAGTTTAAAGTCACTTATTTATTTTTTTCAGTAATTTATCAATATTTTTAAAGGTTTGCAGCATGGTTAAAATAAGCAAATAAGCTACGCGTATAAAAAAAAAAAAAAAAAGTTTTTTTAGAGAGAGAGAGAGAGAGAGAGAAAAAGCATAAGTCGCCTATAAGTCGCATTTTATTGTTTCATTCAGAAACAGGCCGACGCGAATTACAAACATAATAAACACTGTAAACATAGCTAGGCTATTTTAGTTCCCCCCACTCCACAACAAATCCTTTCAATTAACAGTAGGCTATTTAGAAAAGAAGAAGAATTAAAAAATGTAAGAAGCTAGCTATATAAACGACAAACCAAAACGAATTCATTTAGGCTAAAACGAACCTGAAACCAATGTTGGGTCTCTCGTTCGACACAGAATCAAATGTTTCCGTATTCGCGATGTATTTGAATGCCAAAATATTATTTACCTTTTATGTAGGCCTGCTTCACTCGCGTTCCAATATCCACGTAAAAAAATGTTTTGCATAATTTCATGGCGGTACAGTGATAACACTTAATGGTACAGATTTTACTACATATTTAAACTGAGCAGTGTGTTTTTTTCCATATGTTTGACTGATTGTTTTTTTATAATGATAATGAACAGGCTGCATTGTCAAGGTAGAATGCTTAACTGTGCGCGTGCATGCGGCGCTGGTGCAATCACTTCATTTTTTCCCCTTCTAACAGTCGAAGCAACTAGTCTTTTTAGTCATGAAGATAATCGGAATTGTAAAAGGTTTGCTTTTATTTGTGTACATTCACAAAAACAAATCTTTGCGCTTTTGTAAAATAAGCCTAAAAAAATAGGACGCCGCTTTCTGCTCTCTGGTTTCCTTTCCTATAGGCCTATTTATTTGTTATAATATATAGCCCCTAGCTTTATGTTTTTCTCGGCTCGCAGAAGCGCTGCAGGCGTGTGATGTGATATGACCACGTAAATCTTCATGTTCTGTTGTTTGCTGCTTTTTGCGCATGTAAAATTAATCCTCGGAAAACAAATGTTAGTATTTTTAACGGGTCACAGACACTTATTCTAATTTAAATCGGTTCCAATTTAAAATAATCTTGTCGGTTAACGGTTAATAATCGGTTAACGAGCGTCGGTTGTCGGTTAGGAAAAATAACCAAAATGAACATCCCTATTTCCCACATTTTATATTGTTGTTTGACAATGTTTTTTTTTTTGGCTTGCCCCGAAATGCGACACGTCTTCGGAGGGAAGATGCTCCTTTTATCGCTTACTGATGCGGAGACTCTGGGTTAGTACCATAAGGTAAACTTACGATTATTACATGTAAACACCACATTTACTGGCTTTACGTGGTGAAAGTGATATTTTAATGCACAGTGCTTAAAGCCACATTAAAATTAAATGTTTACGGCCACATGAAGCTGTTAGAAAGCATATAGATTGAGGATTTCCTGGAAGCAAAGATAAAATAAGATTGTGTAACCACCCTAACAAAATGAGAGCTGAAATGTGGTACTTTAACAAAAATAAGTTTAATCTTACCATATCCAAAAAATTCGCTCACTCTGCTGTTATTTAATAGATTAAATGCACTAGAATTCTATTGAATAGTATGTGGGGATACGTTTTTAATTAAAATATTCATATTAATCAAGGGTTTATTGACTTTTAATGCACCATATTTCGAAATGTACAGAAATACGTGCTTCAAATGTCCTTTAGTTAAGATCATTTCATTTATTCACTATACTATTACTACTGTCTCATTTCAGTTTGGTTCTAGTTTTGTATTTATTCCAATTTATATGAAACGGTTCATGTAGCGTGGATTAAAATTCATAAACAGAGTAAATAATTTTCACTGAACATTAAAAAAGTTTGAAAAAGTTGTCGGGAACGCGGTGGTGGTGACATTGAAGGCGAGCGACCGAGGTGCAGTAGTTCTTTTATAGCCTAAGTTTAGCTTTTTAGTTCTGGCGCTTTTATTTAGGCTTCAAAATTCATCAAAGTTACATTATTTTGTGAAGATTATCTTGATGGACAAAACGTGTAAGTTTCACGAACTATGATTGAACACAGAGCTTATTTTTTGCGATAATCCAAAAGCCTATGGAAATATCCTATTGGCTTTTTGTTGAGGGAACCAGTTCCATGCTAAAGGCCCAGATATACTTCAAACGAAATCGAAGAACGAACTGATATGACGTCATTTCGAACAAAATCAGGCCGAAACGAAGATCGTTTTGGCAGTTCGATACAGCCCACCAAAGCGAACTTTCTGGGGGAGTTCATTTTGGCTTCTAAACACCTTTGAGCTACCACTGGTTCGGGAACTCCGGCGCCTTTGACGCGAGAGTTTTTTTTTCCGGTTCGTTTCTCATTCAACAAAGGTCAGGCAGGAGAACAACATCTCCAAGTCACTAGCAACATAAATACACTGTGTCGAATAACTGAACTGCCACAGATATATCCGCACCTGTACAATCACTCGCGGAGAGACTTCAGAGATTCAGAGGAAGCATTTAATTCTTAGAAAGAAATTGCAACGAAGCTTGGTGTCGATGACCCGGAGTTATGCAAAAAGCGACGTAGAGAAACATCAGATGCAAGTTTTCCAAAGCCATGAAAAGAATGAAATGAAAGAGTAAAGATGTAAGTTAGCAAGTACTAAACACGTGTTTCAAATAAATGTTACACCATACTACTGCTGCTGCTGTTATTGTTCTTTCAATAAGCGAATTTAAAAGGTATACAGAATGAAATGCCAAAAGAACATACAATAATAAACCTTTATCTTTATCAAATCATGACACCACAAAATATAAAAACGTGTAATAATTTATCCAGTTTAATGAAAGACTTAGATACACCATTGCATCGTTGTTGTGTTTAGGGCATTCGCGCGAGCGTCGCGACAAACGTTTACATTAATCTACAGCCCGCCTCCAGCAGCGCGGGGGTGTCGGAATGTTCAAAAACAGTATACCGTCACTTGGCCTTTTCGAACTTCTTTTTGTCCCCAAACGAAGAACGAAAACGAACTTCGTTTGAAGTATATCGGGGCCTTGACAGCCGATCCGCCTACAAAGTGACGTCATAGTTCCCCCACTCTATAGACCAATTTCGTGTAGACGTCACAGTTACATCACTAGCAGCTGCGCACGCATTGTGGTGGCAGAAACACATGGTAACAAGCAGAGTGAAATTTGTGCCTTTGAACGTCAGAATCGGAATGCAAATCATTTTTATAGAATACTGTCGTCAAAAATGCCATTTGAAGCTAAACACAGACGTTTAAACGGACAGACTAATGAATTAAATCTATGATTTCTCTACTTTAAAGCATAAATTAGATTTAAACAATTGGTCTACATAATATTCACATATGCGGTTCATTGGGAACATATTTATTTGCCCTACAGTTACAGCATGAAATACTATTTAAACCTATAACATTTTCCATTTAACGTTCAATTCTTTGAGACTTTTTTCCTCGCAAATGCAACTTTATATTTCATATTTTGGACTTTATAACTCGATTTAACTCAACAATAGTGAGTTTGTCCATTCTGAGGGGGAAAAACGCCAGAAGTGTGGGACATAAACTCAAAAGAGATTGATTTTTTTTATCAGGATTGTGAGATATAATCTCGGAATTGTGAGAATAAAGTCAGAATTTTGAAATATTGAAATTTTAACGCTGCTGCCACTGCCAGACAAAAAAAACCGACAACAGCTGTGGTTAAACGCGATAAAACGAGCGGACTGGACAAAAACGATCGTCACAAATGCTTGCGTTTGCAGCGCACACTTCTTATCAGAAAAGGTTCAATAAAGTATTGTCTTTTGTTGTTATGGGTGCATCTAAAGATTTCTTATGCATCTCACTACTATGTGTATGTACTAATGTCTGTGTGCATGTGTGTAAAACAACAAACTGACGATTTATATGCTTAATCATATGTAATTGTATATACATTGTTATGAGTAATTGTGGCTGAAATAATATAGCTGTAAAAATAGCTGCCTGCTGAAACTGAAATATACACATCTTCATGACTAGATAAACACAGTGAGTTTGTCTTTACTATACACGTTAGATGTGAGTCACTCAACCGGAGGTAATCCTGTCAGATCGTCCATCTTTTGAGTAAAAGCGTGTGTGGGTCAGCCAATCTGCTTTCGTCCATTAAAGTTAACCTTTTCAAATAACAATCACAGTCCCAGACAGTGCGTGACCTTACACATGCAGGTAAAATCGGAATTTCTCCAGTTATTGTTAAAAAAAAAAACAAGCTAACAGACTTCATAGCTAGTGTTAGTGAAGCCGTCAGTGGGATCTTTCTAGGGTTGGGTATCATTTGGGTTTTTTTCGATACCGGTGCCAAATTGATACTTTTAAAACTGTGCCGGTGCCTAAACTGATACTTGGTATAATGGTACAATTGTATAATATTTTTTATAATATTATATATACACATACATACATACATATATACACTGCTCAAAAAAATTAAAGGAACACTTTGAAAACACATCAGATCTCAATGGGGAAAAATATCATGCTGGATATCTATA
>JAFVLL020035935.1:0-16742 GCA_021397915.2 Tor tambroides | reverse complement strand
TTTGTACTGGAGAACTCTGCACTGAACTCGAGTGCTTCTTACTGGATTTCACAGCGTTGTTTAGTGCGTGATCGTGACTGGTCACTGTAATAAACGCATAAGCTCTAAGCTCGCGCTGCGCTGTTTCCTTTTGAGGCGAGCGGATAAAAGGTCAGTGTGGCGCGCAGTTCAAACGAGTACCGCTATTTTGTTCCGCTTTTGACACGTGTGGCGTTTAACATATCTATCATGCACAACAGAGTGACAACGACTATCAGTTAGACTAAATGTCTTTTATCCAGTGTGTTTGAGTTTGGTAAACCCCGCCCTGCGAACACTTCTTAAGCACACACAAGTGGGCATTTTTAATTGTTTATTTATTTTTGTAATCGCGGCTTTGAACGATTATGTAATCGTGGCATCCATAATCGTAATCGCGATTAGAAATTCGATTAATTGTGCAGCCCTAATTGGACAGTCTGGTTCAGTATACCTTTTAAATGTCTAAAACTGATTATGGTTATAATGTCAACACCAGATGCAATCAGTTTAAGTCAGTATTATTTTTACTAGATAAGATATATACTAGTTTTAGTATATACTGTATCTAGTATATATTCTATTTATTTTACTAGTTATACAGTAACAGTATATGTCCTAATAAAAGATATAAAGAGTCTGAATCCCCTGATACTAAATATAAAGTGATATAAAACATCTGTTCATGTAAGAAGTGGAGTTAAACAAGGAAACAAATCTTCCTCTGGTATTACCCTTCATAACAAATCTGCTAAACACAAACATATGAATCTAAGATGCGTAACAGAATGTAACTTCACAACTTCAACCGGCAACACAACAGCTAAGAACAAAAGAGGATGTAAGAAAATAGGCCATGAACGAGAGACTTCAGTCCATAGTCAGTATTTCTAATTCAGCAGTGGCTGTACGTGAAGCAGGCAGTGTGTTGGATTTCTGGCTCTCCGCTACAGATTTGAAGTGCTGATCGCAGGAAAAACAAAATGAGCTCATCAATGATCTAACCGAGAACCGTTTGCATTTGGAGGGTCTTAACATAAAATGTTTTAATGAGTAACAGCAAAAATAGATGAATTGTGACAATAACTCTGATATGGCTGACTTACACTGAATAATTAATGTAAAGTTTAGACTTTTTGTAGTTCCGTTTCTTAGAATTATTGTTTCAGTGAAGACTCCTTCATCCTTTGCTGTCACGTTCTGCAGAATGAGGCTGTTATTGTTTAAATAGAAATGTGCTGTTCCACAGCATTGAGTGTATGAAGCATTGGATGTGGTGTTTGTTTTTTTTTAAAACATAGACATGTTATTGATCCGTTTCATTTGGTCCATTCCAGTAAGAGCAGAGAATTAACAATATGTTGATCAAGTTCCTCTCCAGTGAGCTCAACATGACTGTATAAGCCCGTCTTCACTTCTTTGATTTCAATTTCTCTCGCTGTCAAATCAGTATGTAAGTTCATTATTATTAATAAACAAATACTTCTCAGTGAGAGATAAACTATATCATGTTAATGACCATAAACGTAAAATGTAGTAATTGGCTGACATGGATGAAATGATTGTCTCTAAGTAAACATCATATATGTAACATTTATCTTTTGAAAATTATAAATGTTGTTTATTACCTAGCCATATAAATGATTAGCCATACTTGCCCAATACAGCAAAGCAAAGCAGCCAAACATGAATGTAACATCCAGGCATCGTAAATCAGGAGTTAGACTTCTTGATCTAGACTTGTAGATCTTCTTGTAGCTAAATCAGAATTTTATTATCATTCATAACCATTAATCAAACCATTCAAATATGTAGACATACTTTATGATGATCTTCATTGCACTTAAAAGTGCTGTCATCTCAGAGTAAAAAGTAGCCACTGAAAACCACGACAGGAAAAGCAGTTAAAACAAGGAAGAAGGCAGTGCTGCTCTTATTCAGATGATCTAATAGACAGTGCCTCTTTCACACAGTATATCAGACCAATAACTAAATCATTAAAAAGACAAATTGCTCTGGCTTAGTGTATTATTTAAATGTCAAAAACTGATTATGGTTATGCTATCATCCTACTTTGCTAAATCACCAGGTGCCTTTCTGTGTTTTTTGTTGAATCAGTTTAATTCAGTATTATTTTTATTGGATATTTATACAGTACCTACTGTTATTTAACAATATATACCCTAAAAAAAGCTTTAAAGAGTCTGGATGTCCTGATGTTACAGTAAAGTGACATAAAACATCTATTAATGTAAGAAATGGAGTTAAACAAGGAAACCCATCATTCTCTGGTTTTAGCTTTCAATAAGAAAAGGCCAGCTCATTGTAAACTGTAAAATAAATAGGTGGTGGACTGATGGAGCAGACTTGATGATTTTTGAAGACAGTTTACAGTTTGAGGAAATCAATTTTTTATTAAAACAAATCTGCTAAACACAAACATATGAATCTAAGATGCGTAAAAGAATGTAACTTCAACTGGCGACACAACAGGTAAGAACAAAACAGGTTGTAAGAAAATAGGCCATGAAGGAGACCTCAGTCCATAGTGAGTCTTTCTAATTTAGCAGTGGGTGTACGTGAAGCAGGTGGTGTGTCAGATTTCTGGCCCTCCGCTACAGATTTAAAGTGCTGATCGCAGGAAAAACAAAATAAGCTCATTAATAATACAACCCAGAACTTAAACATTTAAAATACTGTGCTTTACAAAAAAGTCAATAAATGCCACATAATACAAAAAATGCAAAACAAGTAATCAGTATTTGAAGATTGTGAAAAGCGTTTTTTAATGTAATATTGTATAGTATCTGAAACTAACCTGTGAGTTTTTAAATTCAGAGTAAAGTGTGAACAGGACGTGAAGTGAGTGAATCCGGTTCTTGTACACAGGGATGTCCAGGATTCCTGAAAGGTTACACTAACAGTCATTACAATAAAACCCCCAAAAAAAGCATCAAAGATGTAAATGCAAGAAACATGCAACTTACCGCAAATTATGTCAACATACTCTGCCAGATCACAGTCAATATCTGCGGTGGGGAGATTCAGCTGGTGAACAGATGGGGAAGTGAAGGTGAATATGACTGAATTTGCAGATTTCATTCATGACATTTCCATCAAGATCTCACCTTCCCCAAAAGCTCCTCAAACTCAGGCGGCCACTCTTGCATCAGACTGTCAATATCTGGCATGGGTCTGAAGAAATATACAAGACTCTTTTTAGAAAATGACATAGATGTTGTGTTCTGCTCTCTGGATGTTCATGGTTGGTTCATATCAGTGCTTGCCTTGTGTAGTGTACTGTCGCTGGAGGCTTGGACCGATGCAGCTCACTAATGCTCTCGATCCAGCTTTCTATGGCTTTGGGGTTCTTCTCTGGGTTTTCAATGCTCTTTACTTTCACTTCCTGTGAAAGAGATGTGCATCACTTTCTCGTTCCACTTACTAAGCAAAATCATCGAAGCACCTAGTCAAGTGTGAGGGTGTGAACTCACAGCAACATTGTGTTGTTTGCTGTTCTCTGAGAGCCACAGGGAAAGCACTGTTGGGTCTGACTGCTTAGTGCACGGCTCATCCAGAACCAGAAGACCCAGATTGTCAGCCTTCCCATCTGGTCGTGGTACCTGTGGGTTGAACAAAAAGATTCAGAATTGGAAAATCGGACACTCGTGTCCGGTTCAGATTTGAAAATTGCCACTCACTTTGAGAAAAGCATCAATGTCCCCCACAGCTGGGATGAAATCAGGGATAAAGGGCTTCAGTTTGTGGTCAAGCTCTATCGTCTGTGGAGTATATCTGAAAGAAACAGTTAACACAATTAAGAATACAATAATACATGAGATATTTATAGGACAATAGAGTATTTGTGTTTCTTCAACTATAAATACTTTTATATTCCAATGGTTGACTTTTTTAATTAAAACAGTCTTGAATTTCTTTTTTTCATGTTTTATCATTTTTAAAATTATGTATATACAATATAATTGTATTTATATTATAATTAATTATATTATATATACAATTATATTTAATTTACCTAAATATTACTCACTGGGCATTTCTAATTATGCTGTGATTCATTAGAAAAAGTGTGAAAATATTATTTAATTGTGTTTGAAACAAATATAATACGATTTCTTAATATCCACAGGGTCTCATAGTTGAAGAAATACTCATTTACAGTGTAAGAGTGTTAAAGGTCAGTTTGCCAGATGTGCAGGTGCACATCAAAAGCTGTGAAGGTGTGAAGGTGATGCATGCTAACCTTGTGATGTACTGAAACAGCTCTTTGATCTCAGCTGTTACAGGAAGATGTTCATAGTCAGCTGGGTCATATGCACTATGAGAAATCATGCACACACATCCACGTTTATTTTCAAAAATAATAAAATAGCTTTTTGTTTACAGTAGATATTATAACTATAATGCTCTTAGTACTATTGAAAAAAAAACATTACTGAGACATTTTGCAACTTATAAATTTCATCACTGTATATCTCCTCTTTGATACAGTTTCAACTTAGATAAAAGTAAATGAAACATTATGATCAATCAATCTCTCTCATTTGGACAGCAGACGGTGTCTCAGATGAGGGGCCCTACCCTTCTGGAGCAGATCCGGGTTCCCCTTCCTCCTCATCAGACTCTGTGTCATCAGAATCATCATCATCGTCATCATCATCGTCGTCATCCTCATCTTCATCCTCATCATCATTCTGATTAGTAGTGCGGGCACCAGGTGGCGGCTCTTTCTTTCTCTGCTGTCAGATGTGAACAGGTCATTCAAACTTCATTTTATCTATTCACCAATTATGGGTTAGTGAACTTACTTTAGTGTCCTCTTCTAGTTTATTGCCAGCAAAAGTGGCCATGGTGCTCTGCTTCTGCCTGCCTGTCCTCCTGGAAACTGAAATAAAGACATAATGGCATGAAAAACGGTTGATGAATGGTGGGTAAAATGTAAAGAAGTGGTAAGCAGTCTGACCTATCTGTCTTGGGGATGGTGTGTGCACACTGGTCGCCTCCTCTGCATTCACCTCAAAACTCTCGTCGTATGGCTGGTTGGTTGTGAGTTGAATCTGTTTGCAGATATTATTTGCACTTTTCAGTTTTTATTAAAACCTAGGGAGATGCCTACCTAGATTGTATTTTTAGGAGTCATAATGATACCAAAACGCTGCTGACTCAGAACATGTCTATGATGCCCTTAAATGCTGTCTACGTAGGCAGCATATTCGGTTTAGAGACACGGCCTGTGAAGTAAACCTTTACCAGTTGGTTTAGCTGTTTTGCTTTAGGCGGGACTATTATAACCTACCAAAACCGTTTTAGGAAGCAACTAGTAACCATTACACTCACGTAACTTCGTGACATGTGGTCTTTTAGACAAAATGTGACACATAAACATTAAGGAATAACAATGTTTACTGTAGGTTAGTGTTTGATGCGCGCGTTACACTGGTTTACGAGCTACATTGAATAGCGAGCCATAAAATACACCACGTTAGTGTCTTATATAAATCCTTATGTATTTAACATGGTATGCAAGATTAAATTATTGAAATAATCGCGATAATAATAACAAACCTTTTGTCGCTCAGACCTCTCCATGAAAACACGGTGTACTGTTGCCAAGGAAACTTGATCTCGCGAGATGTCCAGCGGAAGTGCGTGGAACGTCAGTTTGTTAAACTTTACTTTACTTTACTTTTAGTCATTTAGCAGACGCTTTTATCCAAAGCGACTTACAAATAAGAAAAAGTAACAAACTAAAAGTCAAAACATTACAGGTTTGTGTATAGTTTAAAGTCCTCTATAATTTGATTTGCAAAAGCCCCTTTTTTATGTGTATGGTATTTTCCTAATAAAATAAATAATTGCATGATGTACTGTTCTTTACGTTCTAAAAATAAAAAAAGCACATCAAAAACTAATTTCTATTAAACACCCGTTTCCTGTCAAAGTTTCTAAATCCTTTCAAAACAATCTCTTTATGCTTGTTTTTTGTCTGTGACAGTAAAATGAGAATAGCTTGAGTGAATAGTATAGTGTAAAGCTGAGATTCGGGATTTGAGTCACAGGGTTAAGCAGAGCTTGTGAAGACTGTCATTCAAGACTGGCCATCAAGAATGATGACAGGGGAACTCTTCAGTTCAATTAAGGGTCAACATTTCAAGGGTCAAGTTTGGCCTGCATCAACAAATTGAGCCATGGTGATTTTGTGGGGATTTTAACCAAGTCTACCTTTGAGCTTACCCTTTGAGATTTTGGCAGTCATCCGAGACATACAGCAGTTCTAGGCGTCATGGATCAGCTCTTTAGAACAGGATGTGGTTCTTCGCAACTTTTCTTGTTGGTTTAGCTTTGCAAACTTTTCTAACTCACCAAACAGTTTTAGCAAACTAAGACACTAGTGGTGGTGTAAATAAATGAAGGTGGATTTGTTCATAGGTTTTTTGACATGACTTAAAATTATTATTATTTTTTTTTACTAATTTGGCATACTTTTGCGTCTGCAATGTAAAATACTGTGTAAATATTTCATTTTTATTAATTCACGACAAATTAAGATCTCAACAAACATCTGAGATAATACAACAAAATACAATGTAATTACAAGTCAATGATGTTTTACATTTATTAGTGACACTTTCACAGGCATTTGAAATTGATTATTGTTGATTAGTCACTTTATATGCAATAACGAATGGTTGGAGTACTAATTAAATATTATACATCAATTATTAAGGGATACAAAATAAAGTTGTGCAAGTTGTCTTCTATAGTGTGCCAATGGCAGCAGAATTCATAGCTTGAAAAGGTCAAGGCCTTGAAGTGCGAGTTCTTAGATGTTATCATCACCCTCAGTGGTTTTGATACTTTCCACTTTATGCTGATCTGATGTTGCAGACTACACATAGGAAGAAGCTGTCGTCTTGCTCTCAGCACTTCTTCTTTTAATATGAACTTCAGTCCAGCTCTCAAACATTCCTCTTGGTGTTAATGAGCAGATCTCTGTTGAATTCAGCCTCCAGATTCCCAGCTCCACTCTTTCCTCCAGGAGGATCCGTTATCAGAGTGAGTTTGTTAAACACTCCACGGCCAAAATAGTCAGCGATGACTGAGAAGCCGTCATTAGAGCATTTGAGCTACGAGAGAAAGAAATTTGATTCAGTTTTCTATTCAAGTATTTAGTTAACACTGGCAACTGATTAATTCAACTTTTTCTAAAGGAGGAAAATCAGTACCTGTCTGTGGAAATGGTCATGCAGATCTCGTTTCTGATCTTGTGCACGCAACATGTCCATCACTTTTCTGTTCTCAGGGGTGCAGGTGGGGCACTCGGCCTCGCTCTCTGCAAAGCTCTCTAGGCAGTGCTGATGAAAAGAGTGGCCACACAGGAAGTGCACAGATGGCAGCTCTAGCGGGCTGTTGCACATGCTGCACTTGGTCTTCTGGAAGATCTTTGCACTGAAAGAGCAATGTCATATTTTAAAACATGCAGTGACATTCCTATACTATCAATTGTAGCATCCTTTTTTAAATGCCATTGACTAATGAATGAATCCTTGATTTGCTCACCAGGTTTTAAGCTCCTGTATCTCCGCACGAAGATGGGCCGTCTCCTCTCTGTACTGTTGGATCTTCCTTTCATCTTCCTCAATCTGCTGGGTCTCCCTCTCTAGTTTGTTTATCAGGTAGTCTTTTATGACTGACAGAGATGCTGTGGAATTATGAGCCAAAGTCTGCACCACTGCAACATATAAGGTCAAAATTATGCTGAACAGTGTGGACAACACTACAATTATACAGTCTAAATTTCACTGGAAGGTGAAGGCGGCAAAGAGAAAAAGACTGAAAATATGTTAAAAGTCATGTTTAGATGTGTGAAAAACACAACGGAGGCGCGACCAACAACTTCTGCTTTTTTAATGTATTGTTTTACTCACCCAGAAGGGGAGGCATCAAGTTATTTTGATCAATGTGCTGCAGGACTTCACTAATGTAGGCCTTGCAGTTTTCTTCTTTGCGTGCAAAGTAGCCCAGAGCCTGTTCCCACAAACACACCTCACTGTTCCCATAACTTTTACAGGCCTCCACAACTTTCCCGTACTCCTCATTCTGCATGTGGTAATGCATAATCTGCTGGTACCTGCAGAAATAGGCTGTTCTGTCACTTTTGCTTTTGTGCTGTTATTAGATGAAAGTTCGATGTAATGCAAGTTTAGATGCATTCGATTCTGAAATGAATTCAGTCAGTAACTGTGGTCTGTCGTTACACAAAGCTGTAGTATGGCTGCAGAAGTGGCGTAGATAACTTTTATAGCACGTTCTGAGTAAGTGAGATTGACAGTAATAAGAAATAGCACTTACAGTTTGCCCTTTTCATACAGATACAGCACTCCTTCCTTGAAGTTGTGCATCTGGCAGAGCACCAGGGCTTTGTCAAACACAGTGTTGTCGCTCCTCAACAGGGACAATGCTGCCTCCTGCAGGACTTTCTTCTTCTGTCAGACAAAAGACAGAAAGAGCAATGGGTTTCCTGCAGTGTATGCTTTTACAACAGTAAGCAATCGAAATTTACCCCAAAAAATGTTAAAAATGGTCTTGAGATTATATTTTAAAATGCAGCTAAAATGTGATACGCTTTGGCCACATGGAATCCATATAATTTTTTTCTCGGGATGCATTGATATTGAAATTCGGGCCAAAATTATTTTATGGCCAAAAACTGATTTAAAAAAAAAATGACAATGTCTAAATACTAAAGAAATAAGAATAATTTAATTATTTTGGTTTTATTTTAAAAACTAAACACTAAAATTAGTCTTGTTGAACGCTACGTTATACTGTGCATTATAATGTACACAATGTATTATAATGTACAGCATAAAATATTGATTTTCATTTTCACATTTGGGAATCTGCAGAATTGTCCTGGTAAAATAAGTTTTATGGAATACCAAACTTCTATTAATTGCCTAAAATCATAATCAAATTAGCAAAAATATCTAATAAATAAGTCAAATTCTTCATAAATCTGTAGGGCTTTCTATCAGCTTTTTTTGCAGATGTTGATGACATAATGAAACATACATGTGGTATGTGTACAGACTGCATAAAGCATGTTTTTACCCCTGGATCCTGCTCATGTGCCCAGTCTTGTAGTCTGAGCTCTAGCAGAGTGTCATAAACTCCCTCAGGTGAGAACGGATCCACCTCGATCATGTGTTCCAGGAACGCTCGCAGCTCTCGTGGGTTATTCGCAAAGACTGGGATGAACTCTTCTGGATTGGCCTGTAAAAAGGTAAGAAAATGTTGAGAGAAAATCTCACTTGACAATATCAGATTATTTGAAGGTGCTAATTCTAATCCAAATGAATGACCTTGTTTTCCGCAGGCCTGTCCAGACTGTCCCTGTCGGTTGAGTCCTTGCTGGGGTGATAGTCGGTGCAGAGGCGTTTTAAGAGGACGGTGGTGCTTTCAGGCACATGGTGCATTAGAATTTTTCCGTAACGCTTCATATTACTCTCTGCCTGATCAAATGGCAACCTTCCTATGTAGCGTAAAGCCTCCTGATAATTCTGAAAATGAATCGTGGCTTAAGTATTGGCTTACATCAACTCATTAAAAAGCATTATTTATGCGTCATAACAGTACCTTCAAATCCTCTAGCTGGATCTTTAGATACCATTCATGGTGCATGTGTCTCTCCGCCAGAAACACGGCGTGACTGTGATAACCGGCCTGACGTAACACCTTGATGGCAATTTCAACATCGAAATGCACCTCGCTTTCGTTGCTCTACATTCAGAGGAAGGATGCAGAGTTTACAAAGCATTGTTAGCATTGAAGGTGTCAATCAAAAAGCTTAACTGCACTTTCAGGCCGAAATAATTTTTTACAGACCTTTATGAACTCTTCTAGCTTGGAGCTGTCCTTTAGTTTGGTGTAACAGTTGAGCAGGAGAGTAGTGTGGTCAGCGTTGGCCAGCGACTGCCTGTGGAGGGCCTGTAGGTACGCTGTCAAGTTGTGTATCCTCTGTGCATCCAAAAATTTACGGATTACGTATGAGGGCTCGAGCTTCCCAATGGTGCTGAGAGAGACAGAAGACCAGGAGGTACACATGACTCGCTTGATTTTAAATGAAATGTGTAACTAATAATCTGAACTGCAAATATACCGAATATACTGCTGAATAGCTCCATCATGATCCCCTTTGACGTAGAGATGGTCTCCATACTGTCTGAATATCTCAGACAGACCATCATTGTCCAGATGTTGACTTTTAGCCAAGTTAATGGCCATCACAAACAGGTTCTTCTTAAACAGCATCTAAATAATACATTTTTGAATGGTAGTGCATTTCAGGTTAAAAAAAAAAAGTTTCCTTTAATGACAACAACACAGTACTAACCTCCAGCTTGGTCTGTGTGTCTTTTTCTTGCAGCATATATAGTGTTTTGTCCCTTGTTAGGACATAAAAAGACCCCCATTCTGCCAGAACGTCAATGACATCATCAAACGCCGCACTGTAAGCGATGAACTTGTTGTCAAGGTCGTAAATGGTCAGGATGTGCTTTTCTGTAGGGGATGTCTGTCTGCTGCCATAATCAGATCTGCACAAATGAAACATCAAAAATGTGAATGCGTATTAAGTTAAAGGAAAACAAGGGCAGATAATCCATGTAATACAAATGAGTCTTACTTGCTGGGTGACTTGTTATTGTGTGTGAGCAGCAGGAGGTATCCTCTGTGCCAGTGAGTCAGAAGTTTGTGCCCATCGAAAGCAAAACAGGGTCCTCTCTCATCAGGCTGGTACAAATACACACAGTCATCTCCGGCCACTATGAACTGTGAGTCCTGCGAGGGGTCTGTGAGCGCCGAGCAGCGGAGGGCGCAGCCGTGTGTGTCCAGTTCTACACGAGGGTACTCTTTCACTGATAATGTGTAACACTGTCAAGATAAGAACAATCCTGCTTTCATTTTCATCTGGATTTACACGGTTTTATTACAAAGACAGAAAATCGCATTCCATGTAACTAACATGTACCTGCACTTTTTCTAAAGTGGCAACAAACAGGTGTGTGACTTTGCCAGCCTGTCGGAAAGCCAGGCCTGTGATTGGACAGTTGCCCTCATGGAGGCTGAGAGTTTTACTGTGTCTGTCTCTGGTGATGTCACCCTTTGTCAGCACAACACTGCCATCTGTAAAACCTGAGAATTCAACACAGATATTACAGTCAACATCAAATCAAAATAGCTATTCTTGTATATAACACCTACTTTTCCCAATCTATTTAATTATTGATGGATAAACCACTGGGAAAAAACACATTTTTTCCTCAACTAAATTTTTTGTTTCACTTTGAAATGCATCATATTACAGAAAAAAATGGGTTGCAAATGCCATTTAGTGTCACTGAAATCATTCACATATTAGAAGTGAATGCAAGTTATATTTTTTATTATTTTATTTTTTTTACATTAGCCCTCTAAAATTTAACTTTAGGGGAATTATTAAAACAAACCATATAAAAATACTAATACTCAAATCAATGAAATTCATTCAAATACATTCTCGATCTGAAAAATTAAGAGTATACAAGATTATATAACATTTCTCATTTTGGGGGGACCTCAGATTTTGATTTTCATTGCCAGTTTTGCCCTTAGCTCTAATTAATATCTAGCCTTTTTAAAGAGACATGGACTAACAATTGTGACAGTGTTATTTTAGTATAATTAAAATATTAATATTTTGAATGTTTTATTTTTATATTTTCCATTTTAGTCATTTTGTTGTGTTTTTTACTTTTATTAGTTTTTGATTTTAAATATGGTTAAACCAAATGAAACAAAAAAATAATATTATATTATTATCATTTTATTTTTCCCCCTTTTATTTAATTTAACACGTATTTTATTTTAAGTAAAAAGTTTATAGTAATTAACTGTGAATATAAAAAAATATCCTACCTATAGCCATGAAATTAAGGTTTTCATGTACACTGAGACAAGACACTTCAGTAGGTTTGTTTCCAGGTATGGCAGGGAATATCCGGGTACACAGAGGACTGCCGCTGTCCTTCTTATCAAGGTTCCACACCTTCACCTGATGGGCAAACACATACACTTTAGAAATCAACTTACATCTCTAAAGTACACATGGATCTACACTTGCACTAGCATGTAGCTTCAGCAGACACCTGTCGTGATTCCTACCAGAGGATTGATTCCATGCTCATCCTGACCCACAGACACCAGGATGTTGTGTTGTTTCAGCTGGTACAGGTGTGTCACGCGCAGCTTATAAGCCTGAAAGCTGGACAGCTGCAGGGAGCGGGTCAAAAACCAGATCTGCCCATCCATATGTGCATTATGTGAGTTAAAGAAGCAGGCACATATTGCATAACTGAAATCATCATGTATAATCAGCCAGAAAGGACTGCATGTTGGATTTATGAAAAATACAAAGGAAAACATGCAATTGTCTATTTTACAAAGCAGGTTTGCTGCAAACTATTAAAATATGCTACGATTTATGGCTTATACAACTATAATTATGAAATAAACTTTGTATTATTGTTTATCAGTGTCATCATTGCTAACTAGCCTCCAGCATGACTTAAGCATTTTAAGGATATCTCCCAGCACAATGTGTCCCCGACCTGAATCACAGGCCGCTATTCCCACCGGCAGTTGGAAATTTTTCCCATTTTCGCTTGGATCTTTCACCGTTTCTTTATCGAAAAACACAAAACGTCTCCACTGTAAGAACGCTGCCATTTTCCAAGCAGTTCTTGTTTAGCAAAATCATGTGACTCACATCAAGGTCATGTGACTAGTGTCAGGCTATTCTTGTTTTCTGTTATTTCTGTATTCGCAGTAGTATTTTTAAGGTTGCACACAGCAAGCCACAAATTAAATGGACAAAAAAAAACAAAAAAACATTTAATGTAAATGAAATAATTGATGCTGTTTCAGCCAAAATACACAACAAACATAAAATTATAAAAAAATATATTTAGATTTAAATGTATACTTTCGGAAGTTATTATTATGGCTAAGAGACATAATACAACAAAAAAATTAACCAGCGATGTCCGATCGGTGAAAGAACTGTTATTTTGATTCGGATCTTTTCGGTGAATCTCTAGAAGCGGTTCACGAACGGGAGTGGACGAATCATGTGTCGGCACTGAATAAATGGAGGTTAACTCGTCTCTTTCATCGTGACTCGTAATGAGGCAAAGTTACTTTTATAGCCAAAAAGCAGAAATGTCACACGTAAAAAATACGTACATATGAAGAAAGGAGGTTTAATAAATATAATTTTATTTTAAACCTTAACTGAAAAACGTAATAAACAATAATATGCCGTATAACTTAACTGGGCCGTTTTATAACATGTAAATAATGCAAAGAATGCCGTAAATGAATCACTGAATCGGTTCTTTGAAAAGAACTGTTCAAACGAATCTATTCACAGAAATGAGTCGGGTTCCGGTCGCTGCCATCAAAAACTACAACTTGTCGCACAGCCGTATGTTCCCCTATTTCACGTGGACCAATCAGATCCGTGCTTACTTACACGACTGACCACTCGCGCGCACTGGTTGGCACGTGGACCAATCAGCGTTCTCCATTCAAGGGTAAAGAGGCGGGACTTACGAGCATAGCGATCAGCGCTTCACTCGGCGAGCAGCGAGTTGTGTGGATCCAATGAGATCACGCCGCGTCCCGGGCCCAATGTGTTAGAACAAGCCGGTGATTGCAAGAGCAAAATCAAGCAAGCGAGGTGGTGTGGTGACAGAGCGTTGCTGCTTAATGCAATCTTCCTGACTTCTGTAAGACGTTAGATATTAAGGATCAACACAGAAAAGTTTGGGCTCATAATTAGGGCAGGATAAGCGTTTCTAAATATTGTTGTTCAGGTGTCAAGAGGGATTTACCAGTCAACAAGAGCCAATATAAAACTTGATCTGACGGAAGGTAAGTGCCATGCCATCACTTTCTTTGTTGGAGATGTTTGGGCTCATCTGAGTGGTTGCATATATGTTCATAAATGTGTCTTGGTCAGTCTAGCACAGTAGAACATCTACCAGACCATCAGCTGCATTTTCTTATATGTAAAAAGAAAGCGTTCTGTTTACAGCACATTATCAAGCAGTGAAATGACAGTTTGACATGGTGGTCATGATGCTCTTCCCATCAGGATCAGACAGCCTCATTCAAGCTTACGTCACACAGCCGCTGTGCAACTAGAAGTTTCCACTTTGCATTTTTGAATCAGCATTGAAAATAGGACAACTGTGAATATACATGAATCTGAATATATATATATATTAACTATAGTCTCCTTGTATTCTTTTTACACCTTGGCTCTACTGTCTCAATTCTGCAGGACAGCTCAACAAAAGTGCTTCCTAGAGGCCCCTCAAAATATTTTTGATGTAATTCATACATTTCAGGTTTTGTGGCTTTCTGCTGCAGAACTAAATATTTAAATCAGCTGTGTTTGATTAAGACAAAATCCCAAATTTTCTGTTGGGGAGGCCTCCACATGTCCTCAAGCTTTGTCTCAGACCAGTGGGTGGGATCACATCAAATCAGCATGTAGCTATCTACACACCGTCTCCACCTACACATCCATATATGGCATTTGGGCAGTTTTTCATATCACGGTTGTGATGTAGTACTATCAGTTTTGGTAGTAGTGATTTGAGGGAACTTGTTTGGTTTTGAATATGCTTCCTGTTTTATGGTGCAGAGCTGTCACAGTTGCATTGTGACTTTTAGCCTACATGCTGTTGAACCAGTCTTTTATCTTTCCTGCAGGTCACAATGAGGGAAAGGCTGTCATTATGGGCTGTTTTTTGCCTAATAGTAGCATTCCTGCCTTCTCAAACAGGTAAGCAGCACATAAATTTTGATTAAAGTCTTATATTTGTTGTAAGCTTCCTTTAGTTATGTCCATCAGGATGAATTTAAATCTATCGATTGTAAACATGCTTTATATTTACATTGCTGGAGCATAGTATTTCAGCTCTCACTGACATTTTTGTGTTGCAGAATCAGTTGCTGTGATGTCTGTGGACTTGGGCAGTGAATGGATGAAAATTGCTATAGTGAAACCTGGTGTGCCAATGGAGATAGCATTAAACAAGTAAGTTTTAGAACAGAGTGCGTATTTCACACCTAAAATCCATGGATATCAGCTGATTTAGTCTTGTAAAAAAGAACAATTCATTTCAGACACCACTGTGACATTTAGCTTCTTTTTTTGTGCAGGGAGTCCCGCCGGAAAACCCCAGTCGCTGTGTGCTTAAAGGAAAACGAGAGGCTTTTTGGAGACAGTGCTTTAGGAGTGGTAAGTCATTGTACACCATAATACCTTCTTTAAAAGTCAACATGAAATGGCATTTGGAACATATTCAACAATTTGTAATGTGATGTATTTCCAATCGAAGCATGAATATTCAGTGAGGAAACAATATCATTTTATGAATCAGGAAAACGGGCGTTCCCCTCTTTTTGAAGTTAGATGGTACTTTTTTTAATTAAATATTTCTTTTGTATTAAATAATACCAGGATGAATGTAATGTGCATAAACTCTACTGTTCAAAGTTTGGGGTTAGTAAGATATATATATATATTTTTTTTATGTTTATCAGAAGTCTCTTATGCTCACCAAGTCTGCATTTATTTGATTAAGAAACACAGTAAAAATGGTAATGTTTTGAAATATTTTTACAACTTTAAAAAATATCACGATTCTTCAGAAATCATTCCAATTATGCTTATTTTGTGTATAACAGTTTGGCTGTTTGTTTGTGATTCTTTGATGAATAGAAAGTTCAAAAGAACAGCATTTGTTTGAAATATAAATCTTTAACAATATAAATGCCTTTACTGTTAGTTAAGATCAATTTAAGTCGTCTTTGCTAAATAGAAGTACTAATTCTATACCCCAGACGTTTAGACAATAGTGTAAATCATTCAAAATAAGACCGAGTACATGGAAAAGTAAATGGAGTCTGTTTTGATTTCATGTTCTGTAGTATGAAAAATACCCCTTCACATTTTCTTTGTCTCTAACACCTTGTTGCAACATATTTGACAAGCTTTGACTCTAGCATACTTTAATCATGACAGGCTGTGAAGAACCCCAAGGTGGTTTACAGATTCCTCCAGAGCATTTTGGGAAAGACAGCAGACAATCCACAGGTGGCACAGTATCAGAAACACTTCCCTGAACACCAGCTGCAGAGAGATGAGAAAAGAGGAACAGTGTTTTTCAAATTCTCAGAGTAAGTAATGGAGCACTTGCAGGTGCATTAGCTGGAACCGATGTGTTTTATGTCAACGTGGAAAAATGAATCTTTTATATCATCCAGAGAGTTGCAGTATACTCCAGAGGAACTTTTGGGCATGATATTGAACTACTCTCGTGGTCTGGCTCAAGACTTTGCAGGTTTGATACTAAGGAGTGTTTTGAATTAGCTGTCTAGGTTTTTACAGATTGGGATGTTTGAATGCACCAGTCATTTTTATTTGTTTTTCTTTTAACAGAGCAACCCATAAAAGATGCTGTGATCACAGTGCCAGCCTATTTTAATCAGGCAGAACGCAGGGCAGTCTTGCAGGCTGCCCATATAGCAGGTCTAAAGGTCCTTCAGCTTATCAATGATAATACTGCTGTGGCTTTGAACTATGGAGT
>JAFVLL020035933.1:23542-90953 GCA_021397915.2 Tor tambroides | reverse complement strand
CTCCCCCACCCCTAACCCTAAACCTAAACCTACCAATACTAGGGGGGTAATAATCTGGCAGGGGTCAGAATTGGGCACAACACCGGCAGCAGCAGCAATACTACAGTGAGAATAATAGTCCCGCCCTCTTTCATTGCGTTATGAAAATCTCGTGACATAGACATGTGGGGGCGTGTTTGAACGAGCCGTTTTAGGGGGGCGTGGCAGAGTCTTAACTTTTATAAAGAATATCTCTTTAGTTTGAGACTTTAGTCTTTGCAACTTCAGGGATCTTATCTATGCACAAACAGCTTGTAACACTCCAAAGAGAAAGGAAAATTTGAAATCGCATCATATGACCCCTTTAATTAAGTAATCTTTTCCCTCTTTTAATATTTTACATTTCACATTGGCTGATGCGTCATATTGCACATGCTTTGTATCTAAATATGTTACATCTTAAAAGTACATTTTATATGTTTATTTAATTTTATTCTATTTAATTTTATTTTTTTAACATGTGACCTCTATAGTGTGTTACATGAATCTCAGTCCGGGTCTTTTTTATCACCGTTTTGCGTTCCGGTTGCGTGAAGAAGCAAACATGGCGGCTGAGGGAGATGTGGATTTGGACCTGGAGGCTGAGGAGAATTGCACGGGAAAACCAACAGAAAAGCCCCGAAAACATGATAGTGGAGCTGCTGATTTGGAAAAGGTTACCGACTATGCGGAGGAAAAAGAAATATCCAGCTCGAATTTGGAAACGGTGAGTTAATATACATCTCAGAATCGAATGAAGCTAGTCTGGCTAACACTGAGTAACCATGTGCATGTGCGGCAGGGGTGGACAGTAGATTTCTGTGTTAACACTCAAATAACTATGAAACGTTCTCTAGAATCACAAGATTAAAACGCCATCATAACGTCTTAATAGTGTTATGGTTCAGCAGTGGACTGATCAGCTGGTTTAGCTAGTTAACAAAGTGAGCTCTGAAGAGAGAAGTGAGATTGTTTAAGCTGTCAGTATGTTCATTTACGCCGCCACGCAACCTTTATTGGAGATGCTGAAGCCTCAGAACATTTGCGTATGAATGCTGTCGTTTCAGAATACATTGATTTCTGAATGCTGTTATTTTAATTCTTCAATCATTGTAAAATCATAAACGATTCTTGTTGATGTGTTGTTGACATATGTCTTTGAAGGCCATGTCCGTGATTGGAGACAGAAGATCCAGAGAACAAAAGGCAAAACAGGAAAGGTGAATAATTTTGATTTCTGATTATGATCATCTATATGTCTGGTTAATAAAGGATCATCATGACAATACTTATTTCTGTCACTTCCACAGAGAAAAAGAACTAGCCAAAGTAACAATAAAAAAGGAAGATGTGGAGCTCATTGTAAGTAAACAAAAGTGTATTTTCATGCTAGATTCATGAATGTGTATGATTTGCCACGAAACTCCATGAATATGCTGATGTCTTCCTGACAGATGGGAGAGATGGAGATTTCGCGAGCAGTGGCGGAGCGCAGTCTGAGAGAACATATGGGCAATGTGGTGGAGGCGTTGATTGCACTGACCAACTGAGTGGATTTGAGTGCTTTGAGATGTATGGATGGACACATTGGACTGCCTTTTTCCTAATTGTGATGACCCTTTCCTTTTCACACTGTACTTATTCTGTAATAAAAGAACCTTTTTTAAACAGTCTTTACCAGTACAACTTACCTCTTTGCATTTATTAGAAGCTCCAACCCTCTTTTTAGTAATGCACTCCAGATGAACCAATGCAATCAGTGTCATAGTAATTTATCGCCACAAAACAAAATCAACTTTTGTCCCATTAGAAACAGTGGAACTAGCCTCAGAATTCTGTACACACAATGAAATGTGTAGATGTATACAATTCAAATGCAATAAAGATTCAATGTCTTTTTCATGAGGTTTCTTTAACACTAGCAAAAGAAGTTTCAAAGTGTCCTTGTTTGAGCTGAATTTGCTCTTCTAGCATAAACAAAATTATGTCTTCCTCTTGTGCACTGTTGGCCGATCAAACACGTCTCTCACGCCCCCTGCCTTCTGTTTGAAGAACTTGCTGTTCTGAGCGCTCTCCTGAGCCCAGGCAGAATCAAATGAAGTGGTGTCCTGATCCACCAGATGCGTGTATTTTGTACGTCCAGAACGTCCAAAGTTTTTGACCTACAAAGCACATTGAATAATTAGTCATATTAGTGTTACACATGCATGCTAGACTATTACAATTATATACTCCTACGGGTTCTCAACTCCAGTTTACTCTCAATCATGGCAGTGAATTAAGAATTTGTTCCCCCAAAACATTCAAACATTTGCCACTATTTTCTAAAACAAGTTCTTATTTAATGGCCATGAAGAAAAAAATAAATCAGCATGCAATGAAAATTCTGCTTCCATTTAATCAACAACCCATATATTGAACCATGTACCCCTTCTACATTATTCTTTTTCAGTAATCCGTTACATGCAGATTTACATCATAAAACAGAAACAAGGATCTGTGGCTAAGTCAATGCAACTTTAAGCAATCAAATCTAATTTTAGTTTTAAAAAGGCAATTTCCAAAAAGTGATTTTGACAATTTAACATTGTAAACTTTGAAAAACAAAAACAAACCCAACAACACCGAAAATAAACTGATTTGAAGAATTAAACTATACAGCACCAGCGATATACCGGTGGACATGATTAACCAGTAGAAATTTGTCAATCAGTAGAGATTTTGGACTACCTTCTCTATCGCTCACATGATGCCATGCTTCGTGGTCACGAAAACTTATCGTTTGCATGCGTTTTTAAACATTGCAGTTTAAAAACAAGTGATTTTAAGCCGTTGAAACACAGCGAAAAAGAACTCATTTCGCTATATGTGCGCTCTGTCTGAGAGACTTGTTTTGCACACGTGAAGACGGTGCTCAGAGTTATTTTTATAGGCCTTGGTTAAATACACACACTCGCATGTGTCAAAATGGCCATCTTTGCAAGTGAAAGCAAACAGCTGAGAAAGAAAACAGGAGTAAAAGTATATTGGATCTGGGCAGCTCTTAAAGTGACAGCAGTCTAGTATTCCTGCTATGTTAAACAACAAAAGAGAGAAAATCTCTCACTAGTTTTTTGTCCTATTGCTTGGAATTAGTTTCTTATTTTTTTTTAATTTAATCTCTGACTGCTTACTTGTCTTCAGTGAGCTTGAGGTTTTTTTTTCTCTCTTTTTTTTAATTTAGTCTAGTATTAGTTTTTTGTGATAATTTTGATATCATAAAGACCTTATTTAAAGCAAAAATATATATCATTACCGTTAAATAAAATAACTCATATCGTGATATAAGATTTTAGTCATATCGCCCACCCCTACAACTCGATGTCGAGAACAATATGATGAATTCAAATAGATGGCACTGACCTGCATGACTTTAGGTAAGATTGTTTTGTTGAAATGGTCCTCAAGAGTGGGTGCACTAAAGTCTCTCCTGAAGACATCTTGCTCTTCATCCTGCAGAAAAGATGAAACTTTTATTATACAACAAGAACCGTTTATGATCAGGTAATGATGATCTGCTCATTACTCACCATGAAGAAAGCTCCTCTGTGATAGTACTTCTGCAGAAACTTGTATTTGCCCTTTGTTGCTTTGTTGGTGACGACTTTTCCATTTGTCCGCAGTTCTGCTCTACGCTCTTCCTCGGTAAGAGTGCGAAACCTCTCGATTTCTACTTTCTCTTTCTCTATTCTGTAAGTTAAAAAAATGTCACGTGGGATTATCATTTGTGTTACTAATGTGAAACAGTTTCGGCAGAAATGAGGAGTACTCACGCTTCTCTGTCTTCTCTGTCCCTCTTAATACGCTTCAGTTCCCTCACTTTCCAGGCCTCATACTCCTCCTCCTCATTTTCTCCATCGGTGTCCAGAGCATCAAGAGCAGCCAGAGTACGTTTGTTCTCCTCAAACTCTTTCTTGGCCTCCTCCTCTACGATCTTCAGTGTGTAGCGCCGCCTCTCTTCAGCTTGTTTTTTGGCCTCGATTTCCAGCTCTTTCTGTCTCTGCTCCTCTGCTTCTCGTTCTGCAACTGTCACCCTGTCCTTCCTGAGGAGTCATATTGATGAGAAATTATATAAATCGAGGTGTTTCTCAAGTGTTATTATAGAATTACTTCAGATTTAGTACCAAACAATTGCTGGTAGCCATTGACTTCCACAGTATAGAAAAAAAAAATATGATGGAACGCAGTAGCTACCAGCAACTGCTTGGTCAACCATCATCTTTCTTCAAAATATTTTCTTTTGTGTTTAGCAGAAGAAAAAAAAAATCATACAGATTTGGAACAACCTGAGGGTGATTAAATGACAAAAATTTCATTTTTGGGTGAACTGTCCCTTTAAGATTATGTTAAAGAAACTCACTTGCGGATAAACACTGGTTTTAAACGAGGCTCCGCTTCATCCTCGCTGTCTGTGTATTCCTCGTACTCTGACTCTGATTCAGATTCAGCACCAGACTTCCCCTCCTCCTCCACCTCCACCTCCATGAGCTCCATTTCCTCGTTCTTCCTCTCTTGTGCACGTTGACGCATCATTGCTCTCCTCCTCTCAATTTCCTATACAGAAGACACAAACCACTTATCTGTAAACTCATTTTGGACATATACAAGTCTTTGCTTTTCCTAAATGTTTTGTTCAAGTGACCCACTTCATCATCGACTTCCTCCTCCTCTTCATCTTCGCTGCTCTCCTCTCGCTCAGGGTGCCACGTCCCTTCATCCGAGTCCTCACTGCTTTGAGCGATCAGCTCTGGCTCTGCTATCTGCCTGTGTCTCGCAAGCCTATGAAAGACAACAGTCAGTGCATTTTGCATTCAGATCCCTTGTACAACAGTAATACATTTGTATAAGTTGTATTGCATAGATGGATAAGCTGTACCTTTCTTCAACATCTTCGCTGACTCGATTCATGAGACGTCGAAGACGAGGATCAGATTTTTCCTCCTCTTCAATTTCCATCTCTGGTTCAGCCTCTTTACCCTTCTTAACAAACTGGAAATCCTCCTCTTCTTCATCTGAGGACTCCATCGGAGCATAGTCTGGACGCTTACCCGACACATATCGCTTCACCTTCACTTTCTCCATAGAAATTTCACCTGAAGTTAGATAAAAAATAAAACATTGATAGTGTCATAAGCTGTTTTACTATGGAAACCAGTTGCTACATTTTCTAAAATTATGAATGAATAATTCTTCTTTCATCTTGCTCAAATTAATATAGGCTTTCCCTAAGCACTGCTAGAAGCTTTAAGGACGTTGTCGTTTTAATTTTTTCGTCATTTAATAATCACTGTGGTGTTTTATTACAAAGTTACCAAGTCTTGTACGTTAGTCTTGTAGACATACAGTTTTACTGTAGAAATAATAACTATGTAACAGTAACTGTGTGTAAACTACACATGTACGTGTATCAGTTTAACTACAGGAGATTTGTTTTAAGACCATGTTTTAATGTTTTCATTACTGCATAATATTGCACTCTCGCACGAATCATGATGTCAATACATGCTAACAGTCAAAGCTAACAGTGTTTTCCAAACAAATACCTTTTTCATTGCGGATCGGCACAGCTCCTGCCGTCGACTGAATCGGCGGCTGCTTGGCATTTAATGCGTTTGGTCCTGACATTTTGGACAGTTCACACGGGTCCCTTTACACTAGAAAATACACACTCGTTGAAAGTCTCCGTAAAAATCCTGTTAATAATCCTTTATCCACTAACATGGACGTCCCGGAAATTGTACGCCAATAGGAAACCGCACGAAAAGTCGTCCCCGGAAACACTGACCTATTAAGTAGTTCCTACCAACACATTATTTTACTCCTCTCCTTCCCTTTTGGTGATAAATTGTCAGCCGAATGATAGTAATCAGGTAAAAGCGCCGTATTTCTAAAAATATTACTAATATTTTTTAGTTTTTGTTTTCTACATTTTCTAAAATCTTAAATTAATAGTTATGTTCCCCTCTCACTCAAATTAATATGCAATCTCCTTCAAACAGTGTTTGCTCTCAGGGTCATTTTGTCATTTAATAACCACTGTGGTAGTTTATTCCAAATGTTGCCAAGTCTTGTAGCCTCATACAGTTTTACTGTAGAAACAAAAACTGTAACAATATCACAGTAACTTGTGAAAAGTAAACTATGGTTACAACATGATACATCTTTTGGATTTTTATTTTCCATATTGATCCATTTTGGAATATTGTTACAATACACAACAACATTTGTTACATTTAACAAAACTTGAATTGAATTTTATATTTGTGCACATATTATACACTTAAATAAAATTATCTAATTAAAAAAATATTAAAACTAAGGCTGACACAAAAATTCAAATTCAGTCATCATTCATCCACACTGAAGTTGTTCTGTATGACTTTAAGAGGAACACACAACCTCTCCTCAACGACTACAGGGTGGAACGACTACAGGGTGGGCTGAACTGTCCCTTTAGGTTAAAGAACATTCCATGATGATCGGTTACAAAAAAAAAAAGCACCAGTATTTCAACCAGTGGCTTGTGACATCATCATAACTCCACTCCTCTCTCCAAAAAGAGCTGCTGCAGTTTCTCCTCAAGAGCTGCATTGGTGCCACGGAGCCCTTTTACCACCCGAGATGCCCATACGAAGTATTCTTGAACCCTTTCTGCTGTCCAACCTGTCAACATAGATGCAAGCCATCAGTCCTACACAAGCAGTATAATTACAGACTGGAAAAGTATTCATGCTCTCACAAATCTCTGGAGCAGCAGTTTTCTCACCTGTGGGAGTGCAACGATTGAGGTCCCGCAAATTATACAACTTGTCAGCTAGTTTCACTAGCTTGGCCTGATGGCTGCGGTGTGGTGCGTGCTCCACTTGCAGGCGTTTTCTCTCCTCTTTTGGTAACGACTTGTCATCTGTAACCTCCTGGACGATTCTCGCCACTGTCTGTCCAAACATAGACTCCAGCTCATAGATGGTTGTGTCAGTGTCCTCTACTGTGTCATGAAGCAATGCAGCCTGTATCACAAGAGCATACACTTTAATCACTGTCCTATGTAATAAATTATTGCATGGCTCATAAACTAAAACTCTTGTTATTTCTTCGTGAATTAAGTATTTTTAGATAATGTACAAACTGATCTGTTCTTTAAAAGTAACGCACAAACATATCTCTGACTCACTTGCAAAACTTCAATATCTGTGATTCCACCTTCATGACTTAAAATCCTTGCCACCCCTGGAAAGATAAGAAAAGCAGCTTTATTTTCTGAAGTCTGTCGGATTATATATTACGTGAACCGTCTTTGTAGTGAAGTGCTCTAGTACAGTACCTACGGGGTGATTGATGTACGGTGTGGCTTCAGGATCTTTACGGCGCTGATTACGATGTTTCTCTGCAGCGAAGTTGACCGTTTCCAGCAGCACTGCAGTCGACGAAGAGCTCATAGCTACTTTCAAGTAATGCACAGTCCGATAACGTTTTATAAATAGTTCGGACTTTTTTGTTAATATATAACCCAGAACATACAAGTCAATCATATATTAAAAATAAGGATAATGTTACATTATAGCTATGTTGTTTGTGTATATGTTTTTATGTCCGCACGTCTAAGATGTCCGTAGTGAAACAAGCGTAGCGATATTCGATTCGTGAAAGAATTGTTCTTTTGAGTTGGATCTTTTCAATGAATCAGTTCACGGGTTGAAATGAAATGAATAACAGAAATGTTAACAGTACACAAATGTTAACATGTTATTATACCTCAGGTTTATCAACAAACATGTGAAACTATGAAATATACTTCTTTTAAAGCGGCAAAAAGTGACGAATTAGTACGTTTATTGTTACAAATGACATGATGAATTACTAAACCGGATCGTATGAAATTGCAATAACACCTGTATTAATCGAAAAACGTAGTAAATGGCGATATGTGCCTACATGTATGGTTTTAATGTAACGTTTCAGAACCTTAAATGCAACATTGGCACCAAAAACCACTGAACGACGCAAAAGAATCACTGAATTGGTTTTGCTGTTCAAAAGAGCCGATTTGCGGAAATGAATTGGACTGTCAGTTAACTAGATAGCAGCAAAACCACTTCCGGAAAAGGTGGACGAGGTATGATACGAATTCACTGCTTTTTGTATAAATGCTGATTAAATGAATTCGGATCACTACATTTATGTTATTATTGTAGCTAACTTGGGATGTAGAATTGGACGTGCCAATATGTTGATAAACGGTGGAAATAAAAGACAGTTAGAGCTGCTGAAGAAAGAAACAGCTTCAATGGCATGAGCAATATTAAGACAGAAGCGAGTGATATTGAGTGATACTTGTCATTCTGCATATGCACATGCAGCTTCCACAGATCTGATTGGCAGTAATGTTATAGAGAAATGATTTGCAGGTATATCCAGCTTCGGATAGAGTGGTAGGAGCTCTCCATATGGCACACATAGAGAGGAGAGATGCTCCTGAGCTGCCTGATTTCTCCCTGCTCAAAAGACTGGCCAGAGACCAGCTCATCTTCCTGCTGGAACAGGTGACATGACCATCCCCTGTTTCTTTAAATTCTTCAGAAAAGTAATTTGCATTTTGAATTTATATTGTAAATGTCAACATGTATGTTTTGCAGTTGCCAGGGAAGAAGGATTTATTTATTGATGCAGATTTGATGAGCCCTCTTGATCGAATAGCAAATGTCACAATCCTGAAGGTATATCATGTAATACATTTTAGGAGAAAATATTGGCACACCGTCTTTTTTTCTTCTTCTTGAAATATTATTAATATGCAAAAATGCATTCACAATCTAATTATTCTAACAAGTCTACACCTGATTTCGCCTTTAGCAACATGAAGTCGACAAACTGTACAAAGTTGAGCTCAAGCCAATTGTTGGCAATTCAGACCAGTAAGTAAACCAGTAAGTTTTTATCAAGTAAAAACAAGTTTTGATTATATAAGTCCTCTCTAAAATGTACATATTCTCTCTTTTTCGCAGGCTGTGCTTCCTGATACGCCCTCGAATACAAACTGTGAAGTGGATTTCAGGTTGGCATGGTTTGCTGTTAAGTAGTGCTTTATAATCTAGGAGGAAGTACAGTTTAATAGTTTGTTGTAACAATGTTTACAGATTTGGTTAATTCAGACAAAGTGGCTGGAAGATTCAGAAGATATAAGATCATATTTACCCCACAAAAGGTAACTAGTGTTTCTGGAAATTATGTTAAAATATGCAGCATTTTTATTTTGTTGTGTGATTTTGATTGTATGGCATTCTTTACAGTTTTATGCATGTGAGACAGTTTTGGAGGAGCAGGGAGTCTATGGAGGTAGATTAAGTGTGTTAATGTTTCAATCTTTGGCCCTGCATCTCTTAATACAGACATTAACTATGACGTTTTTTGTCTTAGATGTTACAACCGATGAGTGGAATTTCTACATTCTTCCTCTGGATGACGATATCCTGAGTTTAGAGCTGCCTGAATTCTTCAGAGATAACTTTCTGGTAATGCTGATTTGGATGCTACAGATCTTTAGATCTGAGAAAACTTTTTTAAATTTGGTATGTTTGATTAGTTTTAGTGAGATTTTTGTACCTATTTTAAGTTTTTTAGTATGTATTGTTATCTAGAAGGAGTATTATTGATACATAAGCTTCAACAAGACATGATTCTCCAGAAATCATTCTAATATTGTGAATTTGGTGTTTAAAAACATTTCTTCTCATTTTTAATATTGCTGCTTTATATATATATATATATATATATATATATATATATATATAGATAGATAGATTTTTTTTTTCAGTGTGAATAGAAAGTTGAAAAGGAATAATATTTATTTTGAAAAATAAATCTTTTTCTAACATCAATCTCTTTACTGACTGTGGGTTGTTTCAATAAAAATATTAATTTCTTTAAAGAAATCACACTGACCTTGAACTTTTGACTAGTAATGTAATTTTATTGTGGGATTGATATATGTGTAATTGTTATATGATTCATCAGGAGGGAGACCAGCGTTGGGTGACCACTGCAGGAAGTGCGCTACATCTTTTACAGTCTGTCTATGGTTCCTTCTCAAAGGTGTATGGGATTGGTAGATGTGCCAAGGTGAGGATTTGTGACAAAACCCTTAACGTCATAGATTTACAGATTTTGGTGGATGAGAATCAAGGCAGGCTTTCATGTCATACTGTATGTCTGTGTATGTAGATGGTGTACGAATCCTGGAGGGAGCTAATGGAGGAGGGAGAACAGAGAACAAGGCAACCTGAATTTGCAAAAGTCTTTCTTATTGACAGAGGTCAGTTATTTAAAATGAAAATACATTTAGATGTACTCTTCCAGTTTTTGGAAAATGGTGTTTTTCTGGTGTAATAACAGCTCGCCTAATTTGTATTTTAATATTTCAGATGTGGACTTTGTTACTCCTCTCTGCTCTCAGGTAGTTTATGAAGGATTGGTAGATGATATTTTCAGAATAAAATGTGGTAAGTAAGTAAGCAGTTTCGTATTACACGATGTTTGAAACCTGTTTAAAACATGTTTATGTCTATCTATATAACAGGTTAATTATGACGTGTTCAAGTTCATCCTTTTTATGTCATTTTGATTTTGTTTCTAGGCAGTGTGGAGTTTGGACCTGATGTCACTTCCTCTGACAAGAGCATCAAAGTGATGCTTAACTCTCAAGATAAAGTAAGTGTTACATAGACTTTATTACATTGACAGTGCTTAGTAACTGCTTTTTTTTTAAAAATGACCCTGCTTGTTTAATTCATCAGGTGTTCAATGAAATAAGGAACGAGCATTTCTCTAATGTGTTTGGCTTTTTGAGTCAGAAGGCCAAAAATCTTCAAACAGCATATGATGTAAGTGCTTGCTACAGATGGCATGTGTTTCATAGCACATTAGGATACATTTTAGCACATTTTCAGTGTCACAGTAATAAAAAGATTTGTGAATTGGTAACAGAAACGGCGTGGGATGGACATCCAGCAGATGAAGGCATTTGTTTCAGATGAACTAAAAGGACTGAAACAGGAACATCGTCTTCTCAGTCTTCGTAAGTAGTGTATACACTGTGGTTTAAAAGTTTGGGGTCAGCAAATTGATCGAAAGTGACAGTAATAACATGTATACTGTTTCTTTTTTTTCTTTTTTTTTTAAATGCTATTCCTTTGTACTTTCAATTCATCACAAATCCTGACAATCACTGTTTCCACAAAAAATAAATAAATAAATAAACAGCACAACTATTTTCCACTTTAATAATAATAAGAAATGTGCACCAAATCAGCATATAAAAATGATTTCTGAATGATCTGACAGAGAAGACGGGAATAATGGCTTCTGAAAATTCAGCTGACATAAATTATAAAACAGAAAACAGTTATTTTAAGTAGTACTAATATTTTATAATACTACTGTTTTTACTGTACTTTTGATTGAATAAATATAGAATTGGTGAGCGTAAGAAACTTTTTTCAAATAATGAAAACAGTTTCTTAGTAATAAATAAAAGAACGTGCTTTGTTCTTCCACTAGATATTGGTGCAAGTGAATCCATGATGAAGAAGAAAACCAAGCAAGATTTCCAGGAGTTGTTGAAGACTGAACATTGTAAGATGTCTTGATAAGTATGAAGTCATGCAAATCTGAAATATGAATTCTACAGCACAACACTGTAATCTCGCCCATTTCTATATTTTCTCCATACATTAGCATTACTTGAAGGCTTTGAGATCCGTGAATGTATCACCTACATTGAAGAACATATCAACAGACAGGTATGAAAAAGCAAACACTGTTATTGTTATGAGACACTGGTATAATAATGCTACAATAATAATGAGGAAACTCTGTCCAACAGGTGTCAATGATTGATAGTCTTAGACTCCTTTGTCTGTTGTCCATCACAGAAAATGGTGAGTCTGAATTGCTCTTGTATACAAATTCCATGGCTTAAGTTGTTTTTTTCAAGAACGTCTGTTCAATAATGCATTTCATTCTCCCACAGGTCTTCTGTCCAAAGACTATAAATCAATTAAAGCTCAGTACCTTCAGGTATGTTATGACCTGAAAGTTTACATTTATGCAATGTATGTACAAATTACACACAGTACATTTATGTAACTACTCATTTACCTAAAGCTTCAGAAAGCCATATTATTGTCTTTAAAATGAGTGTTTCAGTGGATCAACTTACATTACTGAAAATGTTTTTAAGATTATGTTCGCTGTGATACTGTATGTTGTCTCTTGTTCAGAGTTATGGTATAGAGCACCTGCTGACGTTTACAAACCTGAGGCAGCTGGGTCTGCTGGAAGAACAGCAAGCTGGAGAAACACTGACGGTCATGGAGAGTAAAGTGGGGAAACTTGTCACTGACAAGACTGTAGGTGAGAATTTGGACAAGTGCGATCTCTCATTCACTCTCTCTTCCTCTCTCAATCTCATATTTATTACATTGACTACAATGTACACATACATGCACTTGGTAGTTTCTTATGTTTCTGTTCAGGGAAGCTGACGGATGCCTTTTCCTCACTGGCTAAGAAGAGCAATTTTCGAGCTCTCAGTAAAAGACTAGCTCTGGTTAGCTAACATATTTTTAATTACTAAAAAGATAAATAAGTACTTTATAAAATTCTGATATGTACTTCATGATCATCTAATCTACACATTCAGGTACCAAAGTCTGGTGAGGAATATGATCTTCGCGTTCCACGAGACATGGCATATGTTTTCAGTGGTGCTTATATTCCTCTGAGCTGCAAACTGATCGAACAGGTTAGCTTTCAAAAAAGGCTTTGGCTTCTTAGCCTTTATTTTTTCTTGTTCGTGCTAAACAACCATTTAAAATGTTTGCTTCTGGCCCTGCTGTCTTCAGGTGTTGGAGAGAGATGGTTGGACGGGTCTGGAGGAAGTTACACGCATGCTGAATGGGCAGGAATTTGCTGTAACAGGTTTGAACAAAACATTTGTTTGTATAAAGCTGTTTGTAAGCTATGTAAAATAATTATATGGTGGTGTAATTGTTCAGAATAAATTCATAATTATCTAAAAGTTGTAACAAACATTTTTGTAAATTTTCTTATGTTTAGAAAATTATTATTATCATCATCATTATTATTATTAATTATTAATAGTCATTTTATTCTTATTTATTTATTTTTTTGCTATCAAGCCTTCATTTCTCCCTCTTTTGTCCTGTTTTTGTTTCAGGTGGCAGCAGTAGTTCAGAAGCCAGGAACAAAACTAATGCTCAAAGGATCGTTCTAGTGATGTTTCTTGGTGGCTGCACCTACTCTGAGATCTCTGCACTCCGGTTCCTTGGCAAGGAAAGAGGTGAAATATTTTAGAATGTATTTTGTGTTTTATAGATACTTTTTACGTAAAACAAATGTGGCTAATATGTGGCTAATATAATATTGTCTATTTGAAAGGTTGCAGATTCATAGTGGTCACTACAGCCATCACAAACAGTGCACGTCTTCTGGAAGCATTACTGGATAACAATGCTGGAGTCTGAGGCAGCATTCCACAAGAGGACACTTTATGATCAATTCCAGGAGAGGGCAAAAAGGACAGAATATGCCCTAATTATCCCAGACATCTATATCATCCCAAAACAAATGTGCTGTTAGAGGGGATGACAATAAGGTGTGCTTATTCTTAACGGGATAGTTGACTCAAAAAGGAAAATTCTGCCATCATTTACCCACCCTCGTGTGTTTCAAACCTGCATGACTTTCTTTCTTTTGCAGAACATAGTTGTGTCAGATGTGACTTTTAGCTCCAGTCAGTTGAGTACACAATGAAACGGCCCAGTGGCCTATCTATGTATATATTTTCAAGTCGAAGTGAATTAGTTTCTTTTTTTTAAATGCACAACAATGCTGCATAAAATAAGCACACAAATATGGTACATGTGATACACTTTGTTATGACACTTATGTTTAATAATATTATCTATTATCTAACATAAGTTTAACCTACTGTGCCATGAGAAGCAGCTAGTTTTAAATGTCCAAATGTCGGTATGCAAAACCTAAAAGAGAAATGTGACCCTGGACCACAAAACCAGTCTTAAGTAGCATGGGTGCATTTGTAGCAATAGCCAAAAATACATTGTATGGGTCAAAATTATAGATTTTTCTTTTATGCCAAAAATCATTAGGATATTAAAGGTGTAGTGGGAGATCTCGGAAAATGCTAACTTTAGCCTGATAGCACTGAAAGCGAACGTCCCACCCTCCCTGCAATCGCCGTCCAAAGCCACGCCCCCTGAACGCACATATGCTCAAAGAGCAGAATACCAGAAGCTGTGTCCGAAACCGCTCCCTATCCACTACATAGTGCACTATATCGGGTGTCAGCCATTTTGTAGTGCTGTCCGAATTCTGAGTGAACGATCATCTTCTTGTATCTGCTCATCACTTTTTACCACAATGATTCTGATTTAGGTATAAACCGATGTACACTCGAAGCACGTTTCTTACAATCCATGGAGAACCGACGCAGCTGGAAGAGAGCGAACGACCGAGTTTGAATGAGAGATGCCGTTTAATTTACAAAAATGATGATAATTTGGTGGATATTTAAAAATGTTCGTTGGTAGCGTATTCATTCTGATGTCAAATTAACGGTCGCCCGAGGGCGCTCTACGGCCATTGTCATCTTATCTGAGTGCAAAACGCTGCTCGGGAGAGTTTCAAGATACTACAAACAATAAATACATAAAATTATGAACGTGTTAATGTGAGTTTATTTTTGTTGACAGTATTTTAATAGTATTTAATGATTATGAACATATAAGCATTACAAAACAAATTAATAATATACCATCAATGAAACCACAAAGCTGATTACAATATAAAGTCATTTTAAGTGTTATTGCTATTAATATTATTTTCTAAAATGAGGTACATGTAATATAAAAGTACATATGTGAGGAAGATGTTTTTGCAACAGCCAAGTCTCACGCGCAGTGTATACGTCACCCTCCGAATCCGTTCACTTCGTTTCGTTCACTCCTTCTGATATAGTCTTACCTAACTGCCATAATTATATAGGGGTTAGTGAATGAGTGAACGAGGATATTTCCAGACACAGCTGAGACAACATTAATTTTACTTAATGACTACATTAACGCTCTCTAATTATAGTCTTTGATACCCTCTGCACATTTCATATCTTATCGTCAGCTCCAACGTTGTTCTATTCAACCGTAAGCTGTTATGTTCTACATGGACATCATCAGATATTCTGCCATGATTCAAGTTCAAAGGAAAGATATGTTCATGCTACAAAACGCATTAGTGCGAAGCGGATTTAAATAGTATTTATTTACAGAGGTATTATTACGTCACACTTCACACTTCCAGTAAGTTTCAGTGTGGTGAAGACATCATAAGAAAGAACCGCAGGAGGAATGCTCCAGTTAAATAAACTTCAACGATTTCCCCTGTCAGGAGGAACATCAGGTAGAGCATGTCGATCTGAAAAAGACAGTTCATACGTAGTTTCTTCTAATCTAGCTGCTTATCTGAATCAGGTGTTAACTAAGCGACATGCAAAATATGCAGAGCGGGAGCCACGAGACTGGAATTGGAACCAAGGCGATCATAAGCTGGTTCACCGGTGAGAAAACTTTATAGCACAGTTAGTGAAAGTACTACAATACCAGATAAAGATCGCTGATGTTTGTCTCGCCATTCGCCATCTGCCAGCGTGCGTGAACGCACCGATGACGATCGCGTCTGCGCGAACAGGGCGCGAGAGGTATAAATACATACGCTTGGACAGACAAAGTAGAAAAGACAATTAAAACGCCGGACCGGTTTGATTGACGAAGATTTCTTGGTCCTGTACCTTCCAGAGAATATATTTAGACCACTTAACGAATAGATTACTATCAGGATGAAGAGACTTTCATCTAGTAGAATACAAAAATGTTTCTGGTATAATCACCAATGGCACTTTGGCAGTTTATACCTGATGAAGATATTTTGTAAATTTCCCACCGTAGAATATATCAAAACTTAATTTTTTGATTAGGTAATATGCACTGCTAAGAACTCATTTATTAAAGCGAAAGGCAATTTTCTCAGTATTTAGATTTTTTTGCACACTCAGATTCCAGATTTTCAAATAGTTGTATCTCGACCAAATATTGTCCTATCCTAACAAACCATACATCAATGGAAAGCTTATTTATTCAGCTTTTTTTTTTTAAATTGACCCTTATGACTGGTTTTATGGTCCAGGGTCACTCACAAATATACAAAAAAATATATCGTGAAATATAAACAGTGCAATAAACAGAGATGCAAGATATTTCTTATACGACGTCGTAAATAAATGGTGAAATAAACCATTATTATTGTTGAACAATTATTTATTTGTTGCTACACATTCATGGAAAAAAAAGTCAGGAGCGGTCGTTTAAAAATGTTTATGAGCTCATGCTGGAGCAATTCGTCTGTTTGATAAATCCTCGTGCATGCGCAGGAAAGCTCGAATCAGCCAATCAAAAGAGCGGCGCTATTTTGAATCAGACAGAAACGGTTACGCGCACGATCGGAGTGCGAGGACTCTCAGATATTCTTTTATAAAATACAAATAAGCTGCGAAGAGCCTTGTCTTGGGGTGAGGATGAGGAAGAGGTGAGTATGTTTGCTGATATGTTATAATTTTGGGGTGTTTATTTACGAATAAGCATGTGTGTCATTTGGTCAAAAGGTAGTTTGAACTGTGAGTTAGCTTGTTTTGAAGATGACATTAGCATTGTATGTTAACCCTGAGACGCGATTATTGCATTTCTACTAAGATTCGTGCAGCGCGTAACGTTACTGCTATTGACAGATAGCAGGTGTTTTCAGCTCATTTAACTCTAGCTTGTATGGGTGGGTAGGGTACGTTACTTATATAATGTCATAGCAAACATTGTATATAGTGTTCTGTTCAATAAAACAGTAACGTTAGTTCACATGTATTCAATGAATGAACATATGGCAATATATGAAAACGTTTCATCGCATTTCTAAACACCTGAATGTACAGTAGATAATGATGTAGTAACTTCTGTTAATGTTATTAATGAACGTAATCACTGGTGGAAATCTGTAAGTACATATCTGTCAGAACACTAGTGAAAACATTCAATTTTCTGTTGTTTCTCTCAATGAATTTAGTGAGGTGATTGCTGCAGAATCAGTGGCATGTCTGAATAAAGCTCTCTGCCATCTAAAGGACATCTGGGAGGAAATTGGCATCCCTGAGGATCAGCGATTAGAAAGAACAAATGTGGTTAAGAATCATGTCAAAGTGAGTGCAACATCTGGTGAATCCTACGGAAGAGTGTTTTCAGTGATAAAATAACAAAACATGTACTTTAGAGTCTTCTAGACATGATGATTGCTGAGGAAGAGAGTCTGCGAAAACGTCTGATGACCAGTATGGAGAAATGTCAAAGTGAGTTGAGTAAACTGTGCTTGGAACTGCAGCTTCCCCCATTTCAGGTAAGTATTTACTCTAGTTACTTTAGATGACATAACTATCTGCTTGATCAGATTTTGTTAACAAATATTTCTGGTTGAAATATAAAGTTTGGGAGGGACATATCAAGGGGAAAAAAGTTTGGAACCAATTTTTAAATGTTTTTTTTTTTAAAGTACTCTCTTATGCTTATCAAGGCTGCATTTATTTGATCAAAAATACAGTAAAAAGATATACTATACACTATCAATGTTGAAAACAGTTGTTCAGCTTAATATTTTTGTGGAAACTGTGATAATTTTTTCAGGATTCTTTTGATAAATAGTTAACAAACATTTATTTTTAATTTATTGTTCATTATAAATGTCTTTACTGTCACTTTTGATTAATTGAATGCATCCATTAAACTAACTAACTAACTTCCGTACTATATCACGGTTTCCACTAAAATGTTAAGCAGCACAACTGTTTTCAACATTGATAATAACAGAAATGTTTCCTGAGCACCAAATCAGTATATTAGAATGATTTCTGAATGGCCATGTGACACTGAAGACTGGAGTAATAATTCAGCTTTGTCATCACAGGAATAAATTACATTTTAAAATTTAAATAGAAAAAAGTTATTTTAATCTATAATATTATGTCATGATATAACTGTTTTTACTATATTATTGATCAAATAAATGCAGCCTTGGTGAGCATTAATGATTCCAAACTAGATAATGGCTTCATAGCTTTTTTTTTTTTGTGTGTGTGTGGTTCTGGTTCATAATCATTTTAGGAGGACAGAAGTAGCACTATGCTACAGCAGGAAAAAGACCTCCGGACACGTGTTGAAGTGATGTTAAAGGAGAAAAATCAGAGAATGCAAGCGCTCAAAGCCTTAACCGAGCAGGATCAGGATCTCTGTGACCTCCTCTGCTTGCAGCCATTTTCCATCTCTGCTGATTCTGTTCCATCCCTGGACCAGCTGGAGAAATTCCGTCAACACATCTCCACTCTCACTGCTGAGAAAGTATGACAATAAGTTTTGTTTTAAATACTACACTCTTATACACGTCTCAGTCATTTATTTACGTATTGTGTTCAGTTTGACATACAGTGTTTTTTATGTATATTTGAAGGAACGAAGACATAGCGATTTTGTCACATTGAAGAAGCAAATAATACTTTGCATGGATGATCTGGATCAGTTGCCTGAGACTAGTTTTGAAAAGGATGTCGTATGTGAAGATGAAGAGAGTTTTTGCTTGTCTAAAGAAAACATTGATTCACTCAAAGTCCTCCTTCACCAGGTACAACATAAGCATAATATGACATACAATAAACATTGTTAAGCAATTATATAATACAGTATTTATCATTTCAGTTGGAGAGCAGAAAGGCAGAGAATGAACGTGTCTGTGGCTCTTATCGGGAGAAGATCCACGAACTATGGGAAAGGTTGCAGATTCCACAGGAAGAGCGTGATGCAATTTCTGAACACATGACCCTATCAAAGAAAAGAAATATGCAAGCTGTTAGTAACCTTTTGAAAAAAACACATTTTACACCCCCCCCCCTTACCTCAATTATATATGTCTCATTAATTAAGGCTTCCAAATGGCTAACCATTGTATTGAACACAGAAGATTACATTTTTGTCCTCTACTTTCAGTTACAAGCTGAGGTCAAACGCCTCGAGGAACTGAAGCTTAAAAATATTCAGAACGTTACTGAGGCCATTCGGAACGAGATCGCAGTGTTCTGGGATAAGTGCTTTTATAGCGCTGACCAACGTCAAGCTTTCGTGCCCTATTATAATGGTGAGTTGTTATTTTTCTAAATTACACTGTTGACTTTTCAAAATCTGTCTTTTGTAATGATATAAAGGTTTAAAGGTTGCTTTTTCTCAGATGATTTCAGTGAGGAACTCCTGAGCTTACATGATGCAGAAATAGTGCGGCTTAAACAGTTTTATGAGGATCATAAAGATCTTTTTGAAGGTGTTCACAAATGGGAGGAAAGCTGGAGACTTTTCTTAGAGCTTGAAGTAAGTTGAACTGACTGAAAATATTCAACATATGTTTCTGCATCACCTAACACTTTAGATTTTGTGGTAGGAAAAGGCCAAAGATCCATCCAGATTCACCAACAGAGGAGGAAACCTTCTAAAGGAGGAGAAACAACGGGCTGATCTGGTCAAAAGTCTCCCCAAGGTAATTATGACACACTACCATACAAAAGTTTGGGGTGAGTGAGATTTTTTTTTTTTTTTTTTTGAATAAATAAATTAATACATTAGTTCAGCAAGGATTGTTTAATTTTGAAGATTCTTTACATTGTTTCAAAGATTTCTAATTCAAATAAATTATGTTCTTTTGAACATCGATTCTTTTGAAGAATCGTGAAAAAATGAATCATGGTTTCTACAAAAATATTAAGCAGCACAACTGTTTTCAACATGGATTATAATAGAAATGTTTCTTGAGCACCAAATCAGCATATTAGAATGATTTCTGAAGGATCACTGAGGACTGGAGTAATTGTTGCTGAAAATTTAACTTTAATTTAAATTTAATTTAGCTGTAATTTATCACAGCAATAAATTACATTTTAAAATATATTCAGTTAAAAAACAGTTATTTTAACATTTTAATAATATCTCACAATATTACAGTTTTTACTGTATTTTTTGATCAAATAACTGCAGTCTTGCTGACTTTATAAACCTTGCCAACCCCTAACTTTTGAACGGTAATATATTATAAGGTTAGCCTGTAGTAACTGAGTCTCTCTCATTTAGCTTGAGAAGAAGCTGAAGGCTGAGATTGAACAGTGGGAACATGAACAGAACAGAGAGTTCCAGGTGAATGGTCAAAAGTTCATGCAGTTTGTTACTGATCAATGGGAGTTGTACCGGCTGGAGAAAGAGCGGGAAAAACAGGAACGTGTATGTATTTCACTTTACTGGTCATAGGAATATACCTGTACTTCAGAGCTGTGAATTATAATTCTGACTTTTATGCATTAACCCAAATTTGCTGAATAGTTTGTATTTATGAATTATGCATTACTAGAGAATGGCAGTTGAAAACTATGAGTAAGATTTAATATTGATAGATTTTAATAATACAATAACTGTCATGCAGCAACTAAAGAAGAGCAAGCAGACAGAGGAGGACATGGTCTATGGCACTGTGATCAGGACACCGACTAAACGAAGATTTCTGGGCAGCACAACACCTTGTAAAACTCGAAAGGCAAGTACAATAGGATTTTATTTCCTGATGAAGACAGCAGAAATAAAGTCAATGTGAAACCCTGTTCGCAGCCCATTTTACATGCAGGGTTTCTGCGGGGTCTTAAAAAGTCTTAATGTCTTAAATTTAGTTGTATCAAATTTAAGGCCTTAAAAAGTCTTAAATTGTACAAGAAAGTCTTAATTATGATCAAGAGGTCTTAAATTTGGAGACAGAAAGTCCAGAATTGCTATAAGGCTGAATGTGACGATTGAACTTCAAAAGGCTATGATTTCATTAAATAAACATGTGCTGCCCTGCTTTGTGTTCTGTCTTTACCGGAAAACCGTTATATTTCAGCCAAACACGACACCTGCTGGCAGAGAATGAATCAGTTAACATAGGTTAAACTATGCTTCACTGCACGATTCAGTCTATTAAAATACATTTAGAATGATCACATAATTTAAGATATGGGGCATAAAATGTATAGCCTATATTTACGGTATATCATTTCATATAGTTAATATCACACGAAGAGTGCCATTCTTTTCTCCAAAAGTCAGCATGATTACAAATGTGATTTTGATTTTATGCAACAGTTCAATAAACAAGAAGTTAATATTAAGAGACTTGTTTTAGACACCATATTTCCTGTTTTTGCTCTATTTCTCCAACAAAAATAATTCCAAGCACAGCCACAGCACTGTTTCGCGTCTCTGAGCAACATGATGGTGATTCGTTCCTGAATGAATCAACCGTTTAAATGATTCAGTTCAATCGCAATGACTCACTTATTAAGTGACTCGCTGCCACCTTCTGGCGGTTTTAATTTCACATTTAAAGTATCTTCATTTTTTAAAATAATTTCAAACATCAGTTTTCAATGTTTTAGGTTTCAAATATCAAAACAGTATTTATGCATTTGTAACTGCAGGTTAGCATTCTCTGTCCCTCTGAGCTGCATTAAACAGTGTGTAAATACATCTAAATGCCACTTCAAATGCTTTGCAAAGATAAATTTTGTTGATACTGACTTCATTTGCTTGGTAATAGCCCAAATGCTAGAATTTGACTCAAAAGATGATGCACACTTTTAGAAAAAAATGGCTTAAGGGTAAAAATGCCCATAAAACTTATTGGAAAAAATTAATTTCTATCACTGCTGTGAACTGACCACAACAGAATATGAAGAATATCAAAAAAATTCAGGAGTCAGCTGTCCATGGTAATCTTTAAGATATCAGCACAATAACACACTCAGCAAAATATCGTCTAATTATTGTTATCGATAAAATCCCGGAAAATATCAAGATATAATTTGTCAATTTTGCACACCCCTAATTCATGTTATTTAATTTATATAATAATTTATTGATAATAATTGTTAAAATCAATATAATTAATACTTTTGACTTGTCCATTTTCTTAAAAATGGTTTAAAGCTGAAATGTAAAGTTTATCATTTTATAAAACTTTTTTGTTTTTGTGAAAACTTGTATCTGAATGATTTAGCCAGTCGTTTTACAGTTTAATATGGTACTATAGACATTGCCCTACCCCGCTTATATGGTATTAATTTTATTTGTGCAGGTCTTAAAAAGTCTTACATTTGAGCTTAAAAATCCTGCAGAAACCCTGTACATGTAATGTGTCATATATAAAACATGCAAGGCCGGGACTTGATTTTATCCATCGGAAATTGATTGGGTTGTGAAAAGTGGGTGTTCATGTTGATTTTATGCTCATTACACACCTTGATGCACAATACATTTTAAATGAATCCATGGCTGTTTCAGTATTAACTCTTTAACTTTTCCTCAGCTTAATGCTACCTCCAGTACTGGCACTTCTAACAGCACTATCCGATCTGTCTTTGGTGGTACTGTCTGTCATTCTCCTATATCGCGTCCTCCGATTTCAGCAAGCAAGGTCAGTGCACAGCCATAACAACACCATTGTTCTCAAGCTAACTAATTTGCGCAATCCTTTACTGATTAACTAAGTTAATGTGTTACTACTTTCCTTACCTGTCTTTTTTCAAATCAGGGTAATGTGAATACTCCAGGGCATGGCAAACCTCCTCATCAAGGCTTGCTAGAACGCAATAAAGAGAATATCTGTCATCTCACTGGTGGTGTGGCTGGGATGACAAAGGTACCAGCAAGTCCACAGCGTAACTTCAGCATTAACTCCGTTGCAAGCACCTATTCAGAATTTCAGGTAAATTCTTCATATTCTCCATCAGTAACTCGCAGTCTGGTCAAAGAGAGCAAGAGCTTTAATTGAATTGTGTTTTAAAGGAATAGGTCACCCAAAAATTACAATTTGCTGAAAATGTACTCATCCTCATGTCATCCAAGGTGTAGATGAGTTTATTTCTTTATCAGAACAGATTTGGAAAAAAAAAAAAAAGTGCATTTCATCACTTTCTCTCCAATGGATCCTCTGCAGTGAATGAGTGCCGTCAGAGTCCAAACAGCTGATAAAAACATCACAATAAACCACAAGTAATCCACATGACTCCAGTCCGTCAATTAATATCTTGAAAAAACAATGTAGCAAGCAAATCCATCATTAAGATGTTCTAAACTCCTCTATCCATAATATTGCTTTCTCCAGTTAAAAAGTTGTCTCGTCTGAATCAGGAGAGAAATATGCACTCTTTACAAGAGACAACACTCTCATGGTTTTTGATGTGAGAGGACAACAGGGGATGGACTAGAGGAAGCATTATTATCGATTATAGACTTGTATTTTGGCCAGAAGCGACAGTTTGAAGTTAAATTGTGTAAATAATGGATTTGTTTTTTACAACCATGCAACTTTTCTCTTTAACTTTTTCACAAGATGTTAACTGATGAACTGGATTTGTGTAGATTACTTCAGAATTATTGTGATGGTTTTATCATCTGTTTGGACTCTCATTCTGACGGCACCCATTAACTGCAGAGGATCCATTGGTGAGCAAGTGATGTAATGCTAAACTTCTCCAAATCTGTTCCCATTTAGAAACAAACTCCTCTACATTTTTGATGGACTGGGGGTGAATGAATTTTCAGTAAATTTACCTTTTTTTGGGTGAACTACTGCTTTAAGGATAGGAGTATATAAATGCCTATTAAAAATTTGTGATACTGGCATAATGTTTTGCTAATAAAACAAAATTGTTTCTGAAGGAAGTTGTCAAGCCTGAATCCATATAATAAAGGTTTGTCAGAGATTTATTTCCAAACAGCCTAAATTTTGCCTATTTAACTGTATGGATAAACACACTGCTTAAACACCCTTTGATTGGCTTGTTTATGTTGTACTGTGTAATAAAACTAACACTTTTATAGATTTAACTAAACACTTTTATAACGTATGTAGGGATAATATGCAGTCAGATGGTAATTATTAATAAATAACCCCTTATGGGTTGATCAAGACTGACAGGGTCCTTTTTTTAGTAATTATTGGCTAACTGTACATTGTTACATGAATACTTACCAAATTATGTCTAATATAGTTACATTCTTACTTGACTTTTGTATCTTAATTTGAACAGAACAGGCAAGTGGGACATGTTCCAAATGGTTTTTATACTTTTATACAAACAAATAGATCAAGTTTTCATGGACTTCTGAAGGCATTTGTGGTGCGTGTGTAATATCTGATTAGTTGCTCTTTTATACATCCTCTTGACCTCTCTTTGAACTGGACTGTTTTTCTTCCTAATCCACACTTCTAACCAAGACTATCTCTATTTATTTACAATTCAGTTAATGCCTGACTGCCATTTTCTGTCACGATGTCTTTATTCTGCTACAGCACATGATGGTTTTTATACTGTATTCTAGGCTGTAAATATATCCATTATATATTATGAGTAACTTCGTTTCATATCAATGTTCAGATAAATACTCTTAATCTGTCATTTTCTTGTCACAGCGAGACCTCTCCAAGTCCTCTAAATCAAAACACGTACCTGAAATCCTGAACTCAACCATCATTCAGCTTTAACTCTACTGCATGCAACACTCTGTGCTATTAGGACTGGGATCTTTAGATGATGACTTATGGGTTCTTGTTCTTTATAAGCTTTAGCTATGCATTTTACATGTAAATGAAGGTAATATATTTAAATGTCTCTTCATGGGATTCTGCATGTTCACTTTAACACTAGGACAAGCACTGCTTTATCTGTACTTTTAATGTAACAAGTGAATGTGCATTTTAATGTTACAACTGCTCAGCTGTCCCTAACAAATTAAGACTAATAATTAAGTACTAGTTATTACTCATTACTGGCAATATTGTCAAAATCACAATGTATTTTATGGTATGCTTTTGAATGTTTTGCACATTGTAAAAAACTTTATTGCATTCTTTATTGTATGGTACAATTCACTACATTAAAGTTCACCTTTTGAACATTCTGTGAGTACTGTCATTATGTCCTAATATCCTAATATGTTTGAATCTTGAATTCCATTGTTTTATCCCAAACAAGTTTATATTTAATTTATGGATTTAAGCAGTTGTCATATTCTTCAAGCATGTAAATTCACATCCAGATGTTGCTATTATTTAGCATTTTGTTAGCAACTTAAATTAAAAAATGGATAAACTAATGGGTAAATTAAATAGCGGAAAATAATAATGGAGCCACTACAATAGAAGGCCTTTTTATTATTATGACTTCTGTATTCTACATATCTTTCTTTTTGAGCAGAAAATTGATCAGTTGGAAAAATGGTGGTTACTACCCACAAATATTAAAAAAATAAGATTAAAGATGTTAAGTTTTTAGTCTTGAACTACATCTAAATTTTAAGTAAGTTAAAAAAAAAGTAAAAATTGGGCTCGGTGCACAAGATGGCGCCGGTGAGCTTCGGCGACGCGAGTGTGTGCATACTTACTTCCGGTCTTGCGACGTTCGCATTTACTGTAAGGGGAAACTTCATACGAAACTTGGCTAGATAGAAATAATTAATGTTTTTCAGATTAAAAAGCAGATAGTGGTATATCAAAGACAAGAGAAAACATCCTCACTACATTATTGCGTACCTCTGTGTGGAAATTCATCAAGATAAAACGCGGAGATTTCTTATTTCTTCTGTTGATGAGGCTCAACATCAGCACTTATCAGTCTACAGGGATCTCTTCATTCAAACACAAATCATTCAAACGTGCAATACTGTACATTTTCGGAGAGTTGATTTTGTTCTGACTGCTAATTATAAGGTTTGCGATTGTCAAACGAGACGCTCAGAGATATCTGCATGTATTTATATTAACTTTTTGATAACAATTTATAACTGTAACTGTACAGTTTAACATAATATGGTAGGTTGGCATTAATTAAAAGATCGGTGTTTGCATTACCTGTGTGTTTTATTAATATTTATCTGTTTTGTGAAAGATCTGTTGCATAAATAATTGTCTATAAGCAGCACATGTATTTTTACGATTTCTTTTGCATTAATTATCAGATAAAACAAATCTTTAAATTAGTCATGTATTAGTTGCATCCTTTTACAGCCCTTTTTTCATTTAAAAAAGATGTTTGATGCAAAGTTAACTGTGTAAAATATTAAAATATGTTGTGAAAAAGATGATGGAACAAACTGATGTATGTGCACAACTGAGAAATGGATATTTATGAAGATCAATCGCAGCCCAAGTCTTACAAGGTAAACATTTCATTAAAAAATAAATAAATAAAATACAAACATTTTCGAGAAATAAATAATTTGTACATAATTGGTGAGGGAAAAATGTGTAGCTGTGTGTACACACCATGAGTTCAACTTTCGTTTCGTGAACAGTAGGGATTAACATTAGTGTATTTCATTCATTCACCGGACGCAAACATACTTAAGTTTCAAATGCACTGGCGCAGTTAACATTTATAGTATAGTGATAATAGCAGTGTATATCTTATTTGCATTTGAAGTGATATTATAAATCCTGTAAACATATATAGAAGGTAATATTTGTATTTCTCCCGTTCTCTGCACTGGCTTTTAGCACAACCGGAAGTATCTATGCACACATCGCTAGACCGGAAATCCAAGATGGCGGAGATATGCAACTAGCCCATTATTTGGAAAATATTGATAAACAATCTAATGTAATATCACATATAAATGAAAATTTACAAATGTAAACCCCAACTTCGTATTGCTAAGTCAATTTAGTTAGTACAAAATGTGTGTGATTGAGTTTTACGTATAATTATATTGTTAGCTTTTATTGACTTTTTTCTACTATGGGTTTTTAATTTTGTTATGAATGTTGTTGTACTTTGATTAAAAATGAACAGAATAAAGTAACCGTTAAAGTAGCGTAAACCTTGACTATAACAATAATTTGAAACGCAGGCATTTTACTCAAATGGCATAACATTGGCCATTTTTATTTGACTGTAATGATGCTATATTCTTTAGTAACTGTGGAAAAATAAAATGAGTTGGCGAATGTTTGGGTTACGCGGGGAGGCGGGGTCACTCTGTAACCCGGAAGCAGATTGTGGTGAATGACGCGAACCTTAGGGTCGAATGGACAGACGGTAAAAAGATGGCGGATGACAAGAGCAGTAGCATAGGCAATCATTCCACTTATAAACGGTTCTGGAGCCCTTCCGTCCGAGGACCGGCGGTCATTTTTATCTGTATACTGTTGGCCGAGCCCTCGCGAGCCACTACGCACTGGGTGGTGACTGAGGACGGCAAAATCCAACAGCAGGTACGCGGCTGTGTCGTGTTTAGTCACTCCATCGCTCTCTAGACCATATTTACAAGACAAGATATTACCGGTTCTCAACAATAACTTTCTAATCTGATTGTTACTCACTAACACTGCTTTATACAGCTGTCAGAGAGATGCGTGTGTCGATCTCATGTGTTGACAGCTGTTGTCTGCTGCTTCTCACGATTTAACAGCGCACTAGTGTGTGGTGATTCAATAATACTGTCCAAATCATCAGCCTGATTTGGCTTCGTGATGTCTTCTAATCTCTGACCTCATATCTGTCAGATAGTGACTCTTGCTCAAAGCATGTTTGCGCATTGATTTTGCCTTTGCCTTTTTCATGCTCCCTTTCGTTTTCAGGTGGATTCTCCTCTTAACTTGAAACATCCCCACCATTTAGTTCTTTTCATGCAACAAGAGACTCGTGTGAACTACCTCAAGAAGTTAGAGGTGATGTTAAGCCTCTCACATTCATCATAACCTAAAAGGATCTTTTGCGATGTACTTTGTCTTGAAGAAGGCAGCCCTAGAAGTAAAGGTATGCTTCCCTAAACCCTTGTCTGACAGTGAGTCATTGTACATTTTGCAGAAGCAACTAGTTGCTCAGAAGATTCACATTGAAGAGAACGAGGACCGGGATACTGGTTTAGAGCAGCGACATTATAAAGAAGATGCTGACTGTGTCACAGCTAAAGTTCCTCTGGGAGACTTGGATCTCTATGATGGCACTTTTATATCCCTGGAGAGCAAAGACATAAAGTAAGTGGTGGTTGCTTGTGTTTTTTATGTGTCTATTATTTCAGTTGTCATTATCAAATACGTCATTCTGGCTTTATTGTTCTGGTTTTTCTAGTCCAAAGGATTTTTTGGATCAGATGTCACCTCTACCTCCAGACCTGGAAAAACCTGACTGCGCTAAAATTCTCGATCTCCCTTATAGCATTCATGCATTTCAGCACCTCAGGGTGAGTGTTTTGAGTGCTTTAAGCTTTACCCATAGACACTACCGGTTAAAAGATTTTTAAAGAAGTCTTTTATGCTCATCAAGCCTGCATTTATTTGATCATAAATACAGTAAAAACAGTAATATTGTGAAATTAAAAAATTGATTTTCTATTTCAATATATTTTAAAATTTAATTTATTTCTGTGGTAAAGCTGAATTTCCAGCAGCCATTACTCCAATCATCAGTGTCACATGATCTTTCAGAAATCATTCTAATATACTGATTTATATACATTTATTATTAAATAAATGCAGCCTTGGTGAACATAAGAAAGTTCTTTCAAATCATTGAACATTAAAGATATAATTATTCCAAATTTATCACCAGAAAATATAGGGATGGGGACTTAGTTCTATGCATTGTTGACTGAATTGTGAGATGTGGGCATTGCATTTAAAAATGGAGGCAAATGAATGTGAGGAGAAGTTTGCATGCGTCACAAGAAATCTGTTGTTTTCACTAGAAGGTCCAGTTATGTATTTTGTTTAAACATTATGAGGTCAAAAAATGAAAGAGGCATGGAGTAATTGGTCACAATAAGATCTATAAGATGTATTTAGGAAAAATTTCCTAAAAATTTAGGAATTTTCATTTCATGCTGACTTCAGTCTTGAACATGGGCTCATTGTCTTTTTGGTTTTTCCCTCTCAGGGTGTACAAGAGAAAGTAAACTTAACATCACCATTGCTTTCAAAGGATGACCCAATCTTTACCTCCCTGTCTCTTAAGCTGGGACAGAGTGTGGATGAGATTGGGCATAGAATACACCAGGCCCTTCTAAAAGTAAGTTGATTTGCTTGATTTCTAAAGTTCTGGGTTCTCACAGTCATGGAAAACCTCGAAATGTTGCAGTTGTGATTTCTAGGCCTGGAAAAGTCTGGTATTTTCTATAGTGACAGAAAATCTTTGTAGTTATGTTCTCCTCTAATATAAGATTATTGTGCTTCGTAGGATGAAACCCAGCATCAATATGAACAGTAAGGAACTTTATTAGCTTTGAGTCACAAATGCGTCTTTGTGAATCAAAGCTAATAAAGATTTTTATGGAACATAAAGTGCTTTACTTTGAGCATCTTTGCTTAGAAAGCCGAGTCCTCCTCCTAACCACAGTAAATGTCAGGAAATTTTAAGAATGCATGATATATCACTACCATACTTTTTTCTTTATGGTTTAGTTTTTCCTCTAAGTTGCAGTTTTTAAAGGCTTGTAGATAATAGCAGAAGTCAGCTGAAATTGTCTCTTCTCAAGATTAATGATGACTGTCTTTTTCTCACTTTCTAAGAATTCTTCTTCATGGGTGCTTTATAACTTGGCCTCCTTCTACTGGCGGATGAAGAATGAACCCAGACGAGCTGTGGACTGTGTGGTCCGTGCCCTCCATTTTTCTCCAAGGTAAAGTGAAATGGCACGTGGATACAAATGGCAGATGTATAGTGGGCATAGCTTATCAACAGTGAAATCAGTGTTTCGTCACCTGCACAAAGACTTGCACAAGTTGTTTTATAGAAATTTGCATGTATTTCCTCTCTTTCTGCAGGCAGCACAAAGATGTTGCTCTCATCAATATGGCAAACATACTTCACAGAGCACACTTCTCAGCTGATGCCGCCATTCTCGCCCACGCTGCTCTGGATCTCACCACCGATCTCCTAACCAGCCATTACACCCTGGGCAATATTTATGCTGTGAGTGCAGCGTTTTGAAGAGAAGGGGTGGTTTCTGAAAACACAATTTTTAAATATTTTTGAACTTCCTCATAATCCTCTGTTCACATGCACTTTCTGCTGGACAGGAAATGGCAGTTTTTCTTTAGTATCTGATTTCCTTGTTTATATCAAATGACACTCAGAATCTCTCTCCCTTCCTCCTGTCTCTCTGGTAGATGTTGGGGGAGTATAATCACTCCGTGCTGTGCTATGAGCAGGCCCTGCAGGCTCAGCCGGGCTTTGAGCAGGCCCTGAGGAGGAAACATGCCGTCCTCTGTCAGCAGAAGCTGGAGCAGCGGCTTGAGGCTCAACACCGGTAACACAGATCATTTGTTTTCTCATTGACTGTTGTGACTTTGACTCTCTTTTTCTGTGCAATTACTCTGTGTCCCATTAAGAAAACCACCTGAGTATGGAGTAGCCTTTTTCCTAATATTGAGTGGCACCTGTTCTTTCATTGATGGCGTATTTCTGCTGAGAACTGTTCATTTTATGATGAGGAATTCATTTTAGGTCATTGCAGGGGTCTTCAGCAGGGTTGTACTATAGGAGGGCTGGCAATTATGAAGTTCAATATCAAACTAATTTCATGTGAAAGAAGAAAAATGCATTCAGCAAGGATGCATTAAGTGATCAAAAATGACAGTAAAGATATTTATTGTTACAAAAGATTTCAATTTTAAATAAATACGGTTATTTCTAACTTTCTTAAAGAAACCTGAAAAAAAAAATCTTATGATTTTCACACACTAAAATAAGCAGCATAACTGTTTTGAGCATTGATATTAATAAGACATGCTTCTTGAGCACCATATCAATTAGAATGATTTCTGAAAGATGATGTGATATTGAAAACTGGAGTAACGAGTTGAGTGTGAATGACTGAAAATTCAGTTTTGCCATCACAGGAGTAGAAAATTTATCTTCAACTGTTATAATTTTCACAATTTTTATTCTTTTTTTTTAACTGTATATTTGATAAAATCCAGCATTTTATGAATCGTAAAAGACTTTATTAACATTGAAAAAATCTTACCGACCCCAAAGATTTGAACAGTAGTGTATGTTAATATGCTTCATATATATATATATATATATATATATATATATATATATATATTAATATTAATATTAGTGGTGTCAAAATTAGCGCGTTAACGCATGCGATTAATTTTTTTTCTGATTAACGCGTTAAAATTTTTTAACGCAATTAACGCAGGGGCGGGGCTAGGGTTGGCCACCCCATTAGCAACTGCTGCCTCTGTCTCTTTTTTCTTGAAAAGGATTGCGTTTATTTAGATGCAGAACGTCTTTATGATCACATCAAACAGGAGACGTTTCAGATGCGCTCTAACTTCGCCTCCGCGCCAGTCAAACCAGTGCGGAAAAGATACTGTGCTCGTAGCGCGCGCTCTTCAAATACACGCACAAAGGTGCCGGAGCGCACTGTAGCCTGTATCATTTCATATCAAACAGCGAAAGAAGCTACGTGCATGCAATGTCCTAGTTATGCCGTCAGTTAAGGCATGAAGTTACCAAAAAGGCGATTAAAGCTGCCTTAAAACTGCGTGTATGCATGCAATATGTTATATATGTGTCACATTTAAGAATATGTCTCTGAAATGGTTTTAAAAACTGTCCTGAGGCACCCCAGCACTGTCTCCCTCATCTAAAACACCTGATTCAACTCGTCCGCTCATTAGTAGAGACTTTAAGACTTGAAGTGGGTCAGAAAAGGTAAAGAGATTTGTGAGAAAATAAGACGCATGTCAGATCCTCGTCACGTTCAGCAGCAGCAGCTTTTAAAGCTATAGCAGGCAAATAAGCTAATAACCAGCTGCTATGATGCCTATTAATCCAAGAACCAAAGAAAAAAAGAGGAAATCAATAACTTTTATAACTTTAAGGGGTTCATCTATATTTAATTTAGAATTTAGTGTTTGGTAAGTATTCATTTTCTGTATATTTCTGCTGAAGGGCACAAGTAGCTAAATATGTAATTTATTATAATAGGTTCATGTGATGATTGATTTAAGTTCACTTAAATTAGAAGTTAAGTCTAATAAATGTTAAAATTTATAGATCTAAATTATACTGTAATGCTGACTGGCTACAGTCAATGGTGAAATATTCAGGGGATAAAACTATTTTATAGAGACATCAGTAGTATTGATATCAGTGATGCTGGCCTTCAATCATAAAAAAGATGCCATTAAAGAAATATTAAAAATATACTGTCTTTGTTTTTTGTACATTGTACATTTGAAGATTGAATGCGAAATTATTGCAATATAAAAGTATATTTAAAAACTTCAATGTTAGGTGGAATTAATTGCGATTAATTTTAGAAAAATGTGCAATTAATTAGTTAATTTTTTTTAATCGATTGACAGCACTAATATATATATATATGTGTATGTATGTATGTATGTGTGTATATGTATATATCTATCTATCTATCTATCTATCTATATATATATATGTTAGATAGATATGTTAAGATTTAGTTTCTGACTATAGCTAACTTTTTGTTGGGCAAAAAAGAGAATCACTAAAAATTTTAAACCTGTAATGGGCATTAAATGATGTTGTTATCACACTAGAGATTTGATTATGCATAAAGTTTGATTTGTTTCATGTGAAAGTCCACTTACAAACTAAGTACCACACTTCATGTGGTCAATGTAAAGTGAAGTGCTATTGTAAATGTTTCTTTTGTGGTATTGTGTAAATTCTGACATAAAATTTTAACAATATTTTGGTAGTTACACCAGATAAAAAAAATTCAAGCTAAGTGACCAATGCTTTCCAGTTGTAACATTCAGGCATGAGCGTTTGTTTTCTGGCAGTGATGATAAATATCTTGCAGTTGTTCTGTTGATGACAAGGAAGAGGGCACAAATGAATTTTTGAGTTTGTGCTCAAATAAGTACATCTTCCCTCACTCTTTGTCCAGGTCTCTGCAACGCACCCTGAATGAACTGAAGGAGTACCAAAAGCAGCATGATCATTACCTGCGGCAGCAGGAGATGCTGGACAAGCACAAGCTCATTCAGGAGGAGCAGATCCTGCGAAATATCATCCACGAGACCCAAATGGCTAAAGAAGCTCAACTCGGTTAGACTGCATGTTTTACTTTTCAAAACCAGTCATACAGTTTCTGTAACAAAGACCCACAAACTCAGGGTCCTAAATAAGATTGTGCAATATACTGGATGAACAAGTTTCACAAGCCTGCCAGATCTTGTTGGCGTCATGTTTGTTCTCTTGCATATATGTGTATAATAGGACTTTAATGTTTTGTTTCAGGAAATCACCAAATGTGTCATATGGGGCAGCAGAAGTTCACCCTGCACTGCCCGTTTGACTTGCCTGTACGGTATCACCGTGGAGAACTGTTTGAAAATGTCCACTACATTCAGGTGAAACTGAAAACACACTGTTTGAATTATTTTACATTGTGTGTTAATAATTTAAACTAAATGTTGAAGTAGTTTACTCGATTTTTACACAATAAAATATTTAGCCCAAGTTGAAAAATGTATATTCATTATTTAAATGGCTATGGAGTGTTAAAATGTTATTCATTTGTATGACTTTTGCATGTCTAGAACAAACACTTAAAATTAATCAGTTAAAATAAGAAATATCTTCATTTTTAGATGTTTTATCTTATTTAAATGCTTGAGGGCCCCTTAGAAGTGTGCAGAGGCCCCCTATTAGACTCTGGCCCTCTGGTTGAGAAGCATTGGTCTATAGAAATCCCGGTCCACAAATTTCAGTGAACAAACAGTGTGTCATGAGTTTTTTGTGTAACATCAGTGGAACATACTATTGTTTGTGTTCGCGTGTCCACTTTTCCCTACTTTGACTGCTTGCAAAACTATTTTTGTAGGCGGATCAGAATTAAACATATTAACTGAGTAGCTGAAACTAACTTGTTTATAAAACGGTTGTATGAAAGCAACATGTTACACGCGATAATGTTGTTGATATTCAGCATGACATCAGTCCTCTTTGCTATATTGCTTAAGTATCAGTCTTCTCTTTTTCTGTGTGTGTGCTTATAGTTTGGTGAGGAAGTGTCAGTAGCCAGCAGTGTTGCTCTGGTGTCTGAGTTGAGTGTGAATGAGAGTCACAGTCCTCAGCAGTCCTACACCGTGTCTTTAGGACGGGAACCTGCAGCCCAGTGGGACAAGGAGACCACCTCCACTGATGTAAGAGTGTGTTGATTCTTATTGTTAACTGAAAACAACGAAATTAGCCTAAAATTTGAATTAACACAAATGCATGAGAAGGAGTTGTGTTGAACTTTGTGAATGACTGTTGAATGATTCTATTTGTGAGAAGTTCTTCAGACACAGATTCCATGTTGGAATAATTATTGGCATGTATTTATTTTGTGGCATTCTTTTATCTGCATATGTCATGTTGTTTATATATGTTAGAACACAATATATAGGTGTGTGTTTACGCCATGTTCGAATTATCGTAATTATGAGATTCTGACTTGTAAAAATGTGTTCATATCCTAGTCCAAGTCATTATTAAAACTTTTTGAATTATACAAGAGTTCTGATTTATGCCACCTGACCATTGTAATGAAAACACTCAAACTGGTGGAAGGTTTAGCCATAGAATTTAGTTAACTAGTTATCTTGGAATAACTTGGAATAAAAATCATTCAAGCATAATGTTAAAAATAAACGAAAGACATGATTACAATACAGTTTAATGTAGCTAACATGGAGTTATCTAATTTCCTGTTAAATATGATAAATGCACAAACTTTTTATCAATAAGGCATTTGCAGAACAACTTTAACTTGTTTTATGGTGGTTTTGTGATTACTCATATTACACAGATTGTTTATTAATGTTGCCATAAAAATGGATCATTTGTGTATTGTCTGTATTATCCTGCATATTTTATTCTAGAAGTCATATTCTGTTTGTTGTGTGTGAACAGGAAAGTCATACGGTGCTGTGGCCCAGGAGGTCAGACTGTGCACAACGATTCCCCACAATTCCCCCTGTGCACCTGCTTCCCACCTATTACCTGCCACCTGAGTCCCGCAACATTAAGTAAGACTGTGAAATGAACACTTCCGTTACATACAGTCACAGAATCACAGACTTAACTCTTCAAAATGTAACATGTCACCTTGTTATCTTTGTCGTGTTACCAGGGCTATGAATATCCTCTTGGAGAGCAAAAATCCTCCACCATCAGCAAAGACGCCAGATTGCAGCTTTAAGAATCTTGTCACTGCTAGAGACCCGCTGGACTCTCTGGCCTGGGCCTTAGAGAAGGAGCTGCCTGACCCACATGCTGCTGAGGTATGTGCCAGGTTACTCAACACTGTCAGTCTGAAGGAGTTCTGTACCACACCCTTAGCTTACCTGGGCTATTTGTGCAGGTAGTTGAAGCAGGTTGAGCTATTTAGTGTGTGGGAGTGTTGTGTTTTCTCAGGTGAGTCATTCTGTGTGTGTGTTTTATGCAGGTGTTGCTGAAGCGCAGTGGTGGGAGGAGTTTGGCGCAAACTGGAACACTGATTGCTCAGGCTCTGGACAAGGTAAAAGAATAATGTCTACATGTGGCTCATGTCGAGTACATTAGCAATTGCACTATTTGCTCTTTGTAGAGAATTGAGAACCAAATTATGTGAATTGCAAACTGGAGATTTTTCTTTGTAAGATTCTGAAAATGGAGTCAGCTGATTAAAAGTGGACAAATATTATGTAAGGATGGATAGTGTGGATCTATGGAGAAGTGTAAAATACAGATGGAATTGAAGAATCAGTAACTTTAAAATGAAAATTTGTAAAATATTTGTTTTTCTATACAACATTCATAGTGACTATGGACCATTAAGCTCAGAAAAGGACAAAAAAGCACCATAAATACACCATAAAAGTAGTCATTATGACTTTATGTGAATAATATAAAGTGTTCACATTATTCACTGATAATGATTATCTCTGCTGCAGCTTTCAAATCATACACATTACTCCAGTCGTTAGTGTCATGATCTTTCAGGTCCTTCAAATCATTCTAATGCTGATTAATTTTTTTTTTTTTAATCAATGTTGAAAACATTTGTGCTACTAAATATTTTGTGGAAACATTTTTTTCAGCATCTTTAGATGAATAGAGACTAGTAATAGAAATCTTTTATAACAATGTGAAAGTTTTACTGACGCCTTTGATCAGTTTTTTGCGTCTTTGCTCAATAAAAATATTAATTTCTTTGGGAAAAAAAACAAGTTGCCAAAAACACTGGTGGTGTATATGGTGCAGTGGTGCTTTTATAGTACTGATTTGGCCTTTTAGGATCTGAACAGCACATGGTCACTGTCACGACAATGATTTATATGTGAAGATTCTTTAAAATCACATTGCCTGCTTGCAACATTTTTATATAAAACTAGGATTGTGCTAGTAAAAACAAAAGCTTTACAGAAGATAAAATGGAATATGTCTTGCTCTCAGATGAGTGGGCCGCGGTGGATGATGCAGAATGAAGCAGGTCTTTTCTGGCGTGCTAAAGGAAATGGCACACAAGCTTTGGCGTGTCTGCGTCAGGCGCTCCATTCTGCCCCTCCTCAGCACAGAGACATGCCTCTGGTCAACACTGCCAACCTGCTGCTGCACTTCGGCCTGCATGATGAGGCCCACGAGCTGCTGCAACAGGCCCTGCAGATCAACCGCTCAGAGGTATGCACTGACACTGACCTATAATGGAGACCTTTGAAAACCACACCATTTTTTTTCAGCGCAGACTTTACTACTCTCACCCAATTTACACTGTAAGTGATTACACAACTAGGTTGCAGTGCTGACAGCCGTGGAAATATTCCTCTGGTGCTACAAAAGAATGTAATTGTCAAACATACAATGGTGTCACCTAGGGCTGTCAGTTGGTTAAAATATATGATCACATTAATTACATGGTTTGCTTTTTAATTAATTGCAATTAAACATATAAATATTTGCAAAGAAAACCCCAAGGATAAATATAATCCAAACACATTACATGGTTTTGACAGATTAAAGCTTTTAAAAGTGGCTGTTGATGTCAATGTATTGTTGGCTGTAACTTTATCATTGGCCTGCAGTCTGTAGCAATCAGTTCAGTCAAGTTAGACAATCTTGCTAAGATAGATTTAGGGGCTGTTCATACTGTGTCCCATATTTACACTAGCATTACAGTGCACGTGCAGACAGACTTTTTTGACAAATGCGTCTGGCTGTTTTTCACCATCACATACACATTCCATGTCTTCAAGTCGAAAGTATACTTCAGTTTTGATGCAAACGCTTAACGTATGCATACAGCCAAATGCATAGCCTTTCAAAGTATACTCCGTTTGATAGTGTGCCGCTGAACACATGCACACTTGAAATGAAATCCTTGTCCAGTGTCCGTTTGATTTCTTTCTGTAAGTTAGAAGCAATAAAAAAATTCAGTGTTGCCACATTGTGGCCAAACTAATCAGTGCAAAAATATAGCACAAAAAAGTATACAGCTGTGTGGTTTGAAAAATCTGACTGTGTGCTTTCATATGTTGATGATAAAATTTAGGTCACACTCTAGAGTATGCTTGTCAGCTTACTGCGGACTTGCAAAAACATGCAAGTGGCACTTCAAACTTGAATTTCTCAGATTTTTCATTTATATTTGGGTCGGAGGGCATTAATTTTTTCACATAATTTTCTTTGAAATTGATCACACTAACAGGTTAAATTGACAGCCCAAAGTATACATTTATTTCACCCAAAAATGAAAATCTGGTCATGCAGAATAAGTCATAAATATGTGTTTTATGAATCCTAATAAACAGCCAATATGCTAGTAATATGCATGCTAACAAACAACTAGTTAATAGAGAGAATTGTTCTCTAAACTAAAGTGTTACCAAATTTGTTTCTACATTGGAACAGATTTAGAGAAATTTAGCTTTACATCACTTAATGGATCCATTGCAGTGAATGGGTGCTGTCAGAATGAGAGTCCCAATAGATGATAAAAATAATCCATCACAGTCCATCAGTTAATGTCTTGTGAAGATAAAAACTGCATGTTTGTGGTAAACAAGTCCATCATTAAGAAGGTCACTGCAAAATGTAGCTTCCTATTAAATAGTAAGTGTCCATAATCCATAATATTGAGTTCTCCAGTGGAAAAAGTCATCAGGAGAGAAATATGTACAGATCAAACGGTCTAATATAGTCAGTGGAATTTGATGAGAGAGGACAACAGGCGATGAACTTTCTTTACTGGGTGAAGCATTATTATGGATTATGAACTCAGTGGGCTCTATTTTGGCCAGAAGCGACAATTTAAAGTTAAAATGCCTTGATGGATTTGTTTATTACAAAAATGCAGCTTTTCAAGACGTTAGTTGATGGACTGCATTTGTGTTGATAATGTTTTTATAAGCTGTTTGAACTCTTGTTCTGACGACACCCATTCACTGGAAAGGATCTATTGGTGTAAGTGATGTAATGCTATATTTTTCTATAACCTTTTCCAATACAAGCTTATCTGAATCTTGAATGACCTCAAAACATAAATTTTTGTTTTTTGGTTGGGCTATTCCTTTAATCAAAACAGAAAAGTTTCATTATGTGACATAAATGTGTCTTTCTCTCTTTTTTTTTTCACACCAGCCTCACACCCTGTTAAGTCTGGTCAGCGTTCACCTCTCTCAAGGAAACCTGACTGGTGCTCTGGCCGTGTTTCGTCGGGCCCTGACTCTCACAGTTCACTGTCCCCAGTGTCGTGTCAGCCTGCCTCTAATGCGCTGTCTCCAGTTTTACCCCTTTCTTTACAATCTTCAGCACCAGGCCTGTCCATGTAAGTAGCCTCCTCCGTAAACCTGTAGGACCCTTCCAACACTGAACCCAGAGTTTTCCCCCCGGACAGCTACCTCACTTCACCTTCCTCCATCACTCACTCTTTCCTCCTCCCTGAAGTTGCAGCCTCAGCGGCAGAGCGCTCAGCACTCTTTTTATAGCCCAGGCACTGTAATCTTTGAGCCAATTTTAGACTCTTTACCGTTGCATCTTCTATTCTGGGTTTGCTCCATTCCCTCTTCTGCTCCCCTTTTCTCTTCTCCTCAGCATCCTGCACTGCTCCCCTTCTCTAGCTCAGCTCTCTCTCCCTGGCACTCTTCTGAGTGAGAGAGACTTTGAAATAGCGAAATCGTGTCCTCAATAATTCAGGGCACTGAAAATAGCACAGGCTTTATTTAGATGCCGCTGCGCTCTGCAGACAAAAATGAACTCCTTGTCCTCTTCTCGTTTGGGGGAACTCTGAGCTATTGATTTAGGGATTAATATGGCAAACCCCTTTTGAACTAACACACTTTTCACTTACACAACAATCTGAATGGTGAATGTGTCCAAGTGGCTTCTGTTTCTGCCGCCTTATAAATAATTCAGTTATATTGATTTGAAAAATGTAAGTTATGCAACATGTGAGCTGAAGTGTGTATGTGTGTGTGTGTGTGTAGCTGGCTCTGGCTGTGAGGCAGAGGAAGACACAGAGCTGGAGGAATGGGACACAGCCAGCAGCAGCAGCAGGCAGGAGGCCTGGGACACTGATGCCATGCCTGTGTCTGCTTTAGAAGACTCTCTCCTCTTTGAGAGTAAGATTAATAATGAAGCTTATGGGGGCTTCTTTCTGTGTTTGATGTTCATATACAATACAGTGGACTCCTATTTTGCATTTTTGTAATGTGTAAAAAAAAAAAAAGACAATTTCTATTATTAACATAACAATTTAAGTTAGTTTACGTGTTTATTCAGTTAGTGACTTAGAAATAGCATTAAATCCTAAATGACTCTTTTTATTTATTTTATTTATTTTTTACATTATAGTGTTTCTTTTTGACAGTTCAAAATCCTAAATCTTTGTTTCAAGGTTTAAATTAAATTTTTCATCCCAGATTTGCGGTCTCAGACTTTTGGACTCCACTGTACATCTCCTCTGAGAATTGGAAATGCTTTGACAGTTGTCAGACAGAATTTGACCTCATCAGCGTGTGATCACATTAGCAAAATTTCTGCAAAAATTTGTCAAGAAAAATTGGTCAATATTGTAGCAATGTATGAAGCTCATCTCACACAGAATTCACTTTTAAACCAAGTAGCTTTCTGTTGGCAAACGTGGTAAAATCGCACAACAAACTTGAACCTGCTGCGAAATCTGCATGTGGAAAACTTTTGCTCTCATGCGAAATTCCCAATTGTGTGGATTCATATTAAAATGCCTAGATTTCACCCACTTCAAAATACAGTAAATTTCAAATGTGACCACACATTTAGGGTCTTAGGGTCTCTCTGTAAAGGATAGCATACTGAATCTGTGATTTTTATCTCTTCATCAACTCTTTTTGATTATTTGATCTGACTACTACAAGTTAACTTTACCTATATTACCTATCAAAAAATTATATGTAATTGCAATTTTCATACAGAAACCCAACAGATTGTGTATTCCTTAAACTGCATCAAAACACACAGGACATGTGAACATGAAACAGTGTAATCATTTATTAATACAGTCTTTTTCCCCATGCTTTATGGACATATTTATTTAATTGTAAGTCTTTATATGTTAAATTTTATATTTTTACTCCAGATTTAATTTAAAAATGTGAAAAAGATGAAGATGGTAACTGTCCTGTCCTTGCTAAATTAAACATAGTGTAGTGAGGCCATGTGATAGAGCAATATAGCACAGTACTATGTTAAAGATTTATGGTTGCATATCTTATACTGTTTCATATTTCATGTTGTTTCACTTACTATTTTTAAACAATAGCTGGCAGAATACATGGAGTATTTTTTACAAACAGCCATTGTCAGTCCACATTGAAAAGAAAGAATGAATTAAATCTTCTGAACAAGGATTCTGCACAACTCCTGTGTGCTTCTAAATAAGCAGCACTCTCACAGCTTTGCTCTCTCTGTTACTATCTTGTTTTCTGCAGAAGTGGTGGTGGACAGCAATGGTTCAGGGGAGGCGAGCGGGCAGGACAGGGTGCAAGAGCAAAAGACTGATGAGGTGGAGGAAGAGGAGCAGGACTGGCGTCTGAGAGAAGAGCTGATAGGAGCATTTGAGGGGGCTCTGGACATGAACGGGAAGACAGGGGACCTACGGGGCATCCGCGTGCTGAAAAACGACAGGGTCATGGGGGCAAGAGGGGGAGGACCCTGCTTTGGCAACTGTGAGGATGATGAGGGAGCTGAATGGGTACGTGTCTCTGTTAAAATGTTTACGAACTTTTTGTATTCGTAATCAAGAAGAATATAACTTTTATAAGTTTTTAATTTAAGAATATAAGAATAAAAGTTTCCTGTTCTCTTCATTACTTCAGATAACATTCCAGGTGAAACGTGTGAAAAAGCCCAAAACTGATACCTCGGAGGGCTGGGTGGGAGAAGGAGATGTTCGTCAGGGTGAACCATCAGCAAGCAACTCCATCCTTGAGATCAGTGGACCCACAATCCCCTCTCCTGGACCCTCAGGTGCTGAGAATGAACTGCCTTACTACATGACATTCTTTTCAACACAGAGCAGTGTTATTTATATACAGTTATTAATATTTTAGATATAAACTTAACTTTTATTTTTATATTTTTGTTTTAATTTTAGTTGATTTTTATGGTTTGTTAACAATAACAACACTGACACAGAGATGATTCTGCTAGTACTGTAGCTGCAAAAGGCATCATGACATAATATTTTATGTGTCTTTAGAGAGATGGAAGGACTACAGCAGTCTGGGTTGGCCCGGGCCAGAGGAATGTCAGCGCACGCGTCGTGTGGACCTCACAACTGTGGCTAGTACCTGGCTGGCTGTGTCTGCCAAGAACATAGAGTAGGATATCATTCTTAGAGTCCTTCTGTTGGAATACTTTCATAGTGGGCTCTTTTCCACTAACATATGACTCTGAACTCCTCACAGTATCACAGAGCATATAGACTTTGCCACACCGCTTCAGGAGCCAGCAGTGGAGCCGGTGTGTAATGCCAATCTCCCTGCCAGTATGCACACACTGGACCATCTGAGTGGAGTGGCCAACCGTGGAGGCATTCACTATACTGGAGAGAGTCAACTCAGAGAGGTGTTGTTTTTTTATCTCCTATTTACAGCCGTGACTGATTCTGCTGATCTTAAAAGTTCTGACGTTTGTGAATGGCTGTTTTGTCTCGTCTAATCCTCATTCTTCTGTCACAGGTGTTGCAGAATCTGGGAAAAGATAAATTTCCCTCACAGTCTTTTGAACAAGTGGGAACACGTATTGCAAAGGTGTTGGAAAAGGTATTATACTAACTACAAGTGTGGCCACAAGCTCTTTAAAAGTTGCTTTCTGTTAGGTTAAAACAATTAGTCTTTTTATAATGTGAATGAAATCATACCAGTCTGGATTTTGCAAAAGTTAGACTAACTGAACTATCCTGCTGCTTTTTAAAAGTTTAGGGATGGTATGATTTTGAAATGTTTATAAAAGAAGTCTTTTATGCTCAACAAGACTGCATTTATTTTATAGTTTATTCCTCTGAAGGCAAAGATAAATTTTCAGCATCATTACTCCAGTCTTCAGTGTCACGTGATCCTTCAGAAATCATTCATATGCTGATTTGCTGCTGAGTGTTGATTATTATGTGATGAAAACAGTTGTGCTGCTTAGTATTTTTGTGGAAGCCATGATACTTTTTTTCAGGATTCTATGATAAATATAAAGTTCAAAAGAACACCATTTATTTGAAATCGATATCTTTAATAATAGTATAAATGTCTTTACTCTCTTTTGATTAATTTAATGCATCTTTGCTGAATTTTTTTTTTTTTTATTTCTTAAAAAAATTTTAAAAACATATTGTCCCCAAACTTTTGAAAACTGGTGTAGGTAATGTTATTGTAGCTTGGCTTTAGCTATGGTGTATACATGTTAATTGGACTAAAATTTTATCCACTAAAATTGTATGTACCTTATTTTTAACATAAGAGTGGGCGCAGCTATTTGTAACTCGAATGTGTGAGGCTTCCAGTGTGGTTTGCTTCCTGTTATTTTACCTGTACAAAAACAGTCTGTTTTGCTGTTTGATATTGCAAACTGGTATTTGTTATCATAATTCATTCTTGTAATCATAACCACACTGGTTTTGTAGCGCAAATAGATTTAAGGCCAGGTTTACTAACAGCTTGCGCCAGCGCAAACCGTCTTTTGGCGTTAAAATAGTACTGTCAGGTTTTACTAAAGATGCACAGTGAAGAATTGGCACTGAAAAGGCATGGACACTAATTTTTTGCGCCCGACTTTATTGAATATGCATTTGTAGGAGTTTCCCTTTGAGATGCAAAATTTATGGGAGGAGAGTATTAAAGTGAATCATGCAATGCGATTTACTAACGTTTGCGCTTGTTTTTACGTAATTACAGGTATTTGCACCATTATTTAACGCCCCAGAAAAGCATGCCTTAAAGCATTTACGCAACCCTTTGGTATATTGCACTGGTCATTATGGAAATGAGAAAAAATGAGATAAAAATGAGTTTTCCTTTATAGTTATTTACCTTTAGCAGATAATGAATCAGAAGTCTCGCACATTCGAAGAAAATAGCTTACTTCCATGTTGCAAAGTAAGGTGGATACTAGGACTGACAGACAGGACTGTAGCTCAACTATTCAAGCACCCAAACTGATGATTAGAATTGTGCATGTAAACATAGTTTGACTGTTTGTATTTCCATCTGAGAACAACTCAATGGAAAGTTTATCAGTGAGTAATAGATTGTTCCATTTCATGATCTGGGTGATTGTTTATCCATTAGAATCAGACATCCTGGGTTCTGTCCAGCATGGCAGCATTGTACTGGAGGGTGAAAGGTCAGGGAAAGAGAGCCATCGACTGCCTCCGCCAGGCTCTGAACTATGCTCCTCACCACATGAAGGTTCTGCTCATTCTCCTACTATTGCATTTCTTCTCCATTGGTTGGCTTGTACAAATCCAAACCTTACTGCATGTTATAAATATTCGTTTCTGTTCTGGTAGGATGTGCCTCTCATCAGCCTTGCCAACATCTTCCAAAATGCGAGGCTATGGGAGGACGCCCTGACTGTGGCACGCATGGCAGTGGAAATTGCTCCTCACTTTGTGGTTAATCATTTTACTCTGGCAAATGTTTATATAGCTATGGTAACTGATTTTTGTGAGTCTTGTGAAGGATTTTATTGTTGTTAAGTGATGACTGTTTTTAATACGTATTTAATGTCTTCATAGGAGGAGTTCGAGAAGGCCATGCATTGGTACGAGTCAACTCTAAAACTCCAGCCAGAATTTGGGCCAGCCAAAGATCGTCTGCGCACCATCCAGTGCTACCTCCTCTCCAAGAGGGACCGGCGAGCTCCCTGAGGACACAACACGCACACACAAACACACAAACGTAACATTAACATGCTCCTTAATCTTAGCCGTCAGTGAGGACATGGTGTTTGTCTATTTGTTGTCTTAATTTCATAAATATAGACCATATCATTACTGTTTATAAAGTTGGCTTTCAGTTGAGCTATGAAAACGGTTTCCTTTTTTCCGACCTTTATGAAATTTTATGATGATGTTTCATGGCTGAAGAGTTGTTTATTTCTATGAAACATCTTGATATTCCTATAAAGGGATATTTTTGCTGGGGTCGAGATTCAATGTTTGAATGTGCCGGACTGTATTTGAATGCTATTTTTTTTTTTTTTAACAATAATACCAATAATACAATGCAACTTTTAGTCTCACCATATCCATATGTCCCTCTCTTTCAGCAATAGTTGCTAGGTGTATAAAGGGTGTCTTAAAATGATATTCAGAATACAGATTGTTAAAAGAAACACTATAGTCCTTTCCTTTACACAACCATTCTCAGATTTAGTTATGTCTAATGGTAACGGTTCGGGCTGTTGTATGCACTACCTGAAGCATCTTGTACATCCTCCTGTTGCTTTTTTTAAGCTAAAATATCCAATACTGCAAACATGTGGAAAGGAGAATTCCCCTTAATGGTTTACTGTACTGCTTTCAAACTTAGCTGACATGGAGTAAATCAATAGCGTTCAGGCTGAAAACAGAGCCACTGCAAATATTTAAACTAAACAAAATATCAATAATTAAAATGGGGTTTTGAGTTTTTAACAAATGTGTTTTCCTTTCAGTTTTTTAAAGGGACCTTTAATAAGGAGATTGTTTTGCTCAAAGTTATAAAATACACTTCCATTCACTTTGCTTTGCACAGCTGAGCTATTGACTCGGATCTGTACTGTTCTATTTAATATTTAGAAAGTCAAGATAAACATTTTTGTGTCCATAGTCTATATGAAAACATACAGGTTCCGTCGAAATTAAAGTTGACATGCGGTTTTTAAAGACGTGTTTATGATTGTTTTCTGATGATTTTACTAAATTAAACGGGAATCACAATTCACCTTGTGAATGGGTCACATTAAAAAAAAAAACACCAAATCAACCACTTTGAAAAAAAGTTTCAAAGTATAAAAATGGTTGTTGGGATGCAGGACGGATATGTTTTACTTTTTAAAATATTTGCAGGTTAATTTTTATTGGCTGTAGAGGTTGATGCTATACTTCATGCTATCCTGAGTTTGACCACAAGGTGGCTGTGAAGCCTCATGACATTAAAGACAAGCCATGATAATAAACATACAGAATTACATAGATTATTTTTGATGCTTACTGTAAGATATAATTTACTGTATAATGTAACATTTTAAAAAATTCACATTTGTCCATGTTAATGGCTATCGATTTATAGTGAACAGTTATAGGTTGTAACTTCGTAGAACATATACATTCTCAGTAGTTCTCACTTCTCAGTAATCAAATAAGTGTTTACACTAGATCGAAGTATAATCATGATTATATCTACAGAATATTTAGGCTTTTTTGCTTCTACGAAATATGCTAGCAGCACCACATCAGCAGCAGCTGGACTTTATAAAAATAGACCTCGATAGATTTTGCTTGACACTCCAGTAGTAACACCAAGTCTAGTTGAGTGCCACACTTATAGGAGAGCCCCCACCTAGCCAGCCCCATCAAATCCGTTTTACCCAGAGCCCCGCCCCCTCTCTTTGTCAGCTGAATTAATTTGATGCTATTTTTGAATTTCTGCGTTTCCCAGGGAAACCTAATGACGCAATGACGTCAATGCGGGTCAATAGCACAGTGATAGGCTGGTGGCGGGGAAAGCTGTGCTCTCCACCAACAGAAATGACACTGCTGTATCTAAGAAGCCCTGGTGTCCATTAAATTAAGCATATAGAGAGTGTATATATATTTAAAATAAAGATGAATGAATGAATATAAAGAATGAGAAAACACGTTTTAAAAATACATACACCACAGTATGCTTTATTACGCAAACTTTTGGTAAAACACTGATAATAAAATGATACATTTTGTCAGCAAATCTATATAAATTCTTACCGTGAATGTGAAGATCTTCCATTCGCAACGTCGCGTTCTCGTGTCTGTCTATGCAAAACAAGTTTGCGGGATGCCAGTCCTCCTTTAACTTCTCAATAACCAATTTCAACCCCCTCCCCCAAAAACATTGGGAAAGCTGATACTTTAGGTATTTCTCTTCATTCAAAAAAAAGCGAGTGCGCTCATTCAGGCAGTGAGCACTGTGGTCCAAATGCACACGCACGTCTGTGTACTCCGTCTTGTCTAGATTCCTCTCAGAAGACTGTGCAAACATCACTTTGCACTTCGATGAACGAGAACATGTATACGGTGAGTGATATCTGATTTCTTTCTGTTTCAGTTCTCAACTCATTTGGAACTTTATTTTGACTTCGGATCGCTTTTAAAGTGATCAGATATTGAACGAGGTGAAACTCTACAGAGTTTGATTGTTTGTGGTTGGATTGTACGGGCATTTGGAGTATATACAGAGTCTAGATCAAAACTAGATCGGAAGATGCTACTTTTGTGTGTTTTGAAGGGTTACAGAGAAGTGTGCCACTTAGAGTCTCACGCTTCAGTTTGTCGGCTATTTGTGCGTTGTATTGAGTCTTTATAATTACTTTTTATTTATTTCGATACTTGGCAGAGTGTTATAATAGTAGCAGATTATTCGTCCTTGATATTATGCGGCTCTTTCACAACTTTAAATGCGATGTTCTCAAAGCGTGTTGTTCTTATTGTTGCCGAGTGGTCACGATTCGCGCTGCTGTAACATTTATGAATCGCACTAACATCTCCGGTACCCTTTTAGCTTTTGTAACGCTTCTACGTTTAAAAAAAGCAAACAAACAGACTGATTAATGAAACAGGGGGTTTTTTTAACCAGGAAGTCAGTCGTGTTCATGTTTTACTCCTAACTTGAGATGTAGCAGATGAGGAACATGCGAACCATTTTCAAAACTGTAGCAAATCAAGTCACTGAATATGCAACCTGGACTGTCTAGACCGCACCAACTCTGTCCTGCTGCACCCAGTATGAACAAAGAAAGGACTTTGTCAAGAATGCGTTCCCTTATCAGCTGAAATGAGCGGACTGTGAGTTTCAGCACCACGGACAGCGACTACGCGACTACCTGAGGCCTCAGCTCTAGAGCGTGCGTCCAACTACATTTAACGTGAAACAGTATGAAATATGCAGCAACAAGTCTACTGCTGCATGAACGCAATGACATCACGTATATATATATATATTTTTAATCGCTAGTGATCATCTTACAATTTTTTACCCTGCATTTCCACATTTTATATATGTGCTATCGTTTTGCGTGTTGCGTCAGGGTTCCGAGTAAACTCTGGGCTGCGGCCTCAAATGTTGCAAGTAGGGCACCCAGCCCAGCTTTCTGCTCTTGGTGTTGCAAAACGACGGTGTCCGTTTTTAGACCTTGTAACTGTTTGTTGCGTTTGAATGGATGCAGGGTAGGTTTTATGGCAGATGACTCTAAAATCTCTCTGATAAATGTATAGAAACATAAATCGTGCCATCTTGCTGCGCCGTCATGACGTAGTCTAGCTCTTGCATGAGGCCTCTGATCCAGAACTGGATTTTACTGGCAACGTCTGCTCGTCTTTGCATCATCATCACCATCAGTCATGGGCACACCTATTTTATGATTATGTGCGTCGGGTGTTATTGTATATAGTCTGGTTTCTGAGTAAACTAAGATTAGAAACGTCGTTTTTGCCTATCTGTTTTCAAGAGTTTAATCATTGTGTCCATTCTTGACATTATTGACGTGTTTATGTGGTTGGTGTGAGGAGCTTGAGTGTTTCTCCTCCTGCTATAAATAATGTTTACATTTTTGCCTCAAGCATTTTTCATGCTATCGCCTTAAACGATAAAACAGCCACCGAATCCAGAGGTAACGTCTTTCATTAAGGCATCGACGAAAGGAGGTGAATATGAACGTGACGTCAATGCAACTGACGCAGCTTTGGATAAAGGAGGAAACAGAAAATACTTATTTTCCATATGTGCATAATTGCATTACGAGTTTGTCTATGATTGTATCTGTTATTGGTAATATGTATCGTTTTGATGCAATTAATCGCGGTGTTACACTTGTTCAAATAAAAAAACAAAAACAAAAAAAAACAAACAAAACAAAACAAAACAAAAAATAGAAACGAATCCGCATCCATTTGAATAAAAGCAGAAATCACGATTAGTCTTTTTAAAAGGATGCCATGTCTCCATACCCGAGCGTCACGATCCTTTACGCAAACCGCGTTAGAGAGTAGATGTGAACGCGCATGTCACGGTGATCACGTACAATTCCTCTGAGGAGCATTTGTGAGTGCCTTTTTTCTCCAAGTGCTCTAAAAATAGTAACAGCTTGATCCAGAAATAGACAGGGGTATCACTCTCATATGCAGCCTTCGTTTTGAGGCATAAAACACACCAGGACAGCACGTTATGTGCTCTGGTTGTGTCCTTGAGATACTTCCTTGTGTTATTGAGCGTTTCATTCAGTACTGACACAATGTATTTCTCTCATCGAGGGCTCCCTCCACAGGCGAGACCTCTCGCTGTCCTGGTGACCTCGGTTGCATGTTCTGGCTTGAAATATGTATTTCTGGACGTTTTTGTATGGTCACTTAATTCAGCACGCGTAGGATTAGTTATCGCACGCATCGTGTCAGGGAGTTGCATTCAGTGAATGAAGCTGGAGGGGGATCACACTGGCGCCTTCTTTAATAACGAAAACTCTCAAATATCATTCGTGGCTGATATCACATGATGAAGCCTCTACAATCTCTCTCAAGTTCTATGTAAATACATATGCATATTTTCTATACAGCTGTATATATAGAGAAAATAATGCACAAATCTGTACAAAAATCTTCTGTTCCAGATTCATACACATTATTATTATTGTTGTCTTATTTAAATGTTTCTGTTCTCATGTCAGATATGTATGTATATATGTATGTATGTATGCGTGTATGTACCAAGAGCTTCTTAAAAACCACAACAAATTCCTCGTGTGTTTGCGCACACTTGGCGAATAAAGCTGATTCTGATTCTGATTCTGATAATCTAGCGTAGCTGTCCGCCATCAGTGGTGCTGAAATCCGTCGACTTTCACTCATAGTGTCCAGTTCAGACCTTTACCAATGAATAAAACGGCTCTTTCATGTCCTTCGTCATGTGGAAATTGTTGTCTAGGTAGAGTTTTCTGGTCTTTACAGCAACACACACTGAAGACTGCTTTTGTGCATCTGACCATTTCCTCAATAATTCAGTATATCACATACGTTTAATAATTCATTCTCTGCACGCGATCCTAAAGTTAGTCTGGTAACCCTGCTGAAAACACCATCTTAAACCAGCCTAAGGTGATTTGCTGGTCTTAAGCCTGACCAAGCTGATGGAGATGGTCTCCCATCCTGATGAAAAACTCCAACCAGCTTGGATCCCTCTAACAAGAACCTGTGAGAAACCACTGAACCTCAAAATCACGTAGATGGTGACACCTTAGATTTTTTTTTACAAGGTTTTACAAGGTTTGTGTATTAGCCAAAGCGTCACAATCAGCAACGCTGATTTGTAAACAATCCGGTTTGTTTATAGACTCAAATGCGTGGTCTTTGTAAAACCAGCTCGTCAGACTAAACATGTAGCTGTAAAATCTCGGTCATACATACGGTTTATGTTTATCACTTCAAAGACCAATCAATTCCTCACGTTTGCCAAACGTACGAAGTGGGTAAGAGCCCAGCGCTCCTTGGTAATTCGTTTTTGGCGTGCGGTTTCATCGGAAACAGCACAGATTGGCGAGTCGTGACTGCTAAAGTGAGTAATGCGCGTCGGCTGCGTCAGTAGGGGCAAAGCGCTGGGTGCCGGAGACAGATGGAGGGAATCGTGACTGACTGGAGACTTCCACAAATGAAACCACAAGCTCATCATGTCACCACGAGAGCGCTATCTGTTAAGATTAGACGTAAATGTTAGGGTCTCGCTGTTCTCCCCTGTTACTCTCAGTCCTGACCTTGGAATCCGGAGGCAATTCTACACATTCAGAGAAAAGCGAGTGTAGGGCTCTCTGGTTAAAGAGTTTATGTGTGCGTGTGTGCTCGTGCTCGTGAGGACGAGGTTATTTTATGGTTGGTTGTGTGTGTGTGTGTGTGTGTGCGTGCGTGCGTGCGCGCGTGCGGGCGAGAGATGTGTGGGGTATCCAAATATAGCCAGACTCAGAGAATGATGTTCATTATTTTATGAGACAAGGAAAGGAGGAAGCTTTGGTGACTACAGACCTAGAGCAAGCTTGTACACACGGATCTTGAGGAACTTGTGGTAAGTGTCCAGCTGGATCATTTTGATATTTATCAGCGGTGGTGATGCTTATTATTTGATACGGATAGATGCATTTGTATTTAAATGGACCGTTCCAGACGCTTTGGCTTGATACTCTTAGATTAACACCCGGTAAACAACCGAAACCCGTATAATATAACACTTTCATTACTAAGATATGTCATAGCGACGACAGCTTGGCAAATTCGGAGTAGAAAAGCGCGCTTTGCAAAGCCAACAATGAAGCAAATTTATTAAATGCATTTCGCACACCGGTGGAGAATTAGTTTTCTATATTTTTCCTTTTTTCAAAAAGGGGGGTCCCTGTGTGAGAAGAGCACGGATTGGTCGAATGACGAGTTTTCGTATGCTCCAATGAAATCCTTCACTGCTCTCTATTTACTGTGAGCTGGAGCGCAGTAATTCCCCTCCTTCAACAGATCTATCGACTGACAGGAGTAGATCAGCTTTTTGCTTAACCACATCACGAACATGAGATTATGTACAGTATGGCCATAGGAACGGCGTCGGAGCACGGATAAAATGACGGTGCGCCGGCTCGGATGGGAAGGGAGTCGTACACCAGAGCGGATTCTGTGCATTTCTGCGCGAATGTGTAGAACTGGAGTCTACTGCACACGGTCCGGCCATTGGCTACAACAACATGGACTGTTAGTAATTATGGACCAAGCCTGCAACTCAGATGTCACATTCAAAGCGTATGGAAAAGTCTTTCACGAATCTTTTTGCGGTCTGGGCTTGCTGTTCTCAACTATCAATGGGAAGCCCTTACCCCAAAAAGCATTTGCGGAGGGCACACACAGCGAATAACAGAAGAAAGCTCTCTCTTACTTCTGCTCCTCTTGGACTATCATCATACTCATCGCCAGAATGGCAAACGTTGCAATTCTGATGAGTTATTAGCCTATGTGATTTTTTTTTTTTTAAATGAAAAAAATATCCACGGTTTTACTATTTTCTTTCTTTTTTGAGTCTGGCACACCCTTTCAGTATCAAGTGGCTCCAACCGCGCCTTATCAGTTTAACATGTGATTTAATTCTGAATTTTAAGAGTAAGGGTTGGGGACTGCATGCTTACTATAACTAAAATAAACGATGCGATGCTTGACGGTTTTTCCATGTGAATAAACAAGTGAATTAAAGCACAAATGCAATAAAAAGAATATTACATCTGGATCGTGACATCTTATTTGGAGTTTTGCAGAGACGCAGCTGACGCGCGCGCAGGTGCTGTTGCATACAGCTCGTGGAACATCAATTGTGTTTGGAGAGTTAGCATACAATTTCCAAACACGATTCGTGGCACTCCAGTGTGTTCAAATGGAAATATAGTCACTGCAGCCGATGTATAGACGGACCGATCCTTGAATGACTCCTTGTTAAATTAAGTTAAAAATACGCAGGTTAGTTGCTCACTGTAGGAACATGTCAAAATATTTGCCTGGACTCACAACGTTAGACTAGTAGTGTCACGTGCCCTTACCTGTGCGCAAAATTAAGGAAACGGAGCCAGAGTTATGTTGTCCAGACATAACATATGGCTTGTTCACACTTACCTTAAGACATCATACACTGTAACATAAATTTTAAAAGTTGTAAATAAAACAAAGATTATTAGAGTACGTTTTACAAGAAGTCTTTCTACAGCAAAATTCAGTGTGTAAGTGTGTTACTTGCAGCTTCTTTGTAATTATTTGTGAAATGTATTAACAATTTCTGACTGAAAATGATTTCTAGACCAAATTTTTGTCAGATCATTTGCATACAAGATAAAGTAAGCTAAGTGAGTCTTCATAATCCAAACAGACTTCCTAACATTAGGTTTATCCACACTTCATCAAGCAGAACACACCTTCTCCATTGTAACTTTTAAGAAAAACCTAACTGAATCATTTAATTATTATCATCATAGCATAGTATGAGAGCCTCCGATAATATAATGTGCTACTGTAAAGACGCAAAACAGTTTATAGGTGCAGCAGTGCTGTAAGCATGAAAATGCATTATTCAAGCAGTTAACCATGACAGTACTATCAAAAAGTTTTTAAGGCAAGTTTTCAAGTTTTCTGCTGCTACGTGTTCAACATTATGCTTTGAGATCTGTGATTATGCATTTTGCAAATAGTGGATAATATGTGATTGTGCTTGTTTCAGAACATGCTGTCTGACATTTAAACTGTGATGGTTTAGTAAGGATCAAAGAGACTGGGACTCTGTAATTTAGCTATAAGGTTACAGTCAAATAATTCTTTAATGGGCTATTTCAACATTATGTGGCTTGCAAAACACGTAAAGAGAATTATTTGATATATACAAATTCATGAGTCATAAGTGTGCATGCGTGTGTAGGTGCTGACAGCACTTTCCTTAATTTTCACTTGTCTCTAATTTTCATAGTCAACAAAAATGGCCTAACAAACATATATTTCCAGACTAGTTTATGATGAAACTGTGCCGTCTATGTTCAGGCCTTTTCACATTCTTGTTCCATTTCATGTTCCAGTCACGTTCTCTAATCAAGCAGAAATAACACATTAAGGTAAATCACTTTGTCTTGTAAAGTAAGCACTTTTAAATAAAACTAATGTATAACAACAATGCATGTTAATTTGTGTGCAGGTTATTCCAGCCCCAGCGTCTGAGCTAAAACAGAGAGACACACACAAACACACTCAGAGAGAGGGAGGGATGGGAATCCGAGTCAACAGATCAGGACAGCCCATGCCTAAATAACAGATGCCAGGCACGTGAATAATGGCATTTGTGTGTGTGTTTTCTCAAATGCTTGTTATCATGTCATTGATTTTATAGCTACTGGATATGTAACATTTATGGATTATCTTTTCTTTGTTTTCTTTTGCAACTGTAGATTGCAACCAGATGCTCTGATTGCATATTTAGTGTAAATGGTAAGATTTGCAGATCTGTAAGCTTTTGGAAGTGTTCATTTTTATGTTTTAAAACTAAAATATGACATGAGGCTGACCCCCGTCCTCTGTCTCTATGTTTAAGAGGTCATGCGCTCATATCGTAACTACTCTAGACCATGTGTACAAACAGTGGATTGTTATTTTGTATTAATTCGTTGATAAGAAAATAAATGTTTGCAATGACAAATGATGTTTTCATTCTCATTCATTTTTGCAATGGGGTAAAATATCTAGACGATCTAGACTGATCCATTTGTTTTGGTAAACACACTACGCATTAAGTTCAAAGCCCAGACGATCCTCATGTTGTGATATCCAGCACTGTTAAACCCATTTCTACTAACAGATGACAGTAGTTACTAAAAGTTAATATAAATGATTAAGTCTTTCAGAGCGTTTTGTAAAAGAATGAATAATTTCAAACCTGTTTCAGTTGTCTATGCATCAGTGCCTATTGTTAGATTTGTAAAATCTAATTTTAAAATCTGCAAAGTAAATTATTAATCCTGTAAGAAGCAATGTAATATATATATATATATATATATATATATATATATATATAATGAACATGACATATATGATATATAGGAAGCCTTGATACAGCACTTTACACATGTACAAACTCAGGCTTACGCACCACGTTATTAAAGAAAGGCCCAAAGTCTGCAAACGTATCTGATTTTATTATCATCTGAATTTATTGAATAACTTTCTGTGTGAATAATGCCTTTGATGTGCTCTACTTATTTCCACATACTTTTTTAAAGAAATGCAAATGCAAAAGTTTCAATTAAAACTTTTTTTTTAAACATAAACATTTTCTTTTATAGAAGATGCTATGTTGACAATTTATTTTCATTTATTAATTTCAGTTTTTATTTCCTTTACAGCTGTCTTTGCATTAAGCATGTCAGTCTCTGTGTGAAGCAAAGCGAAGACCTTGCTCTGAAAGACTGCTTACCCCTTAGGTTGACTAACCCAGCCTCAGCTTACAGATGCAGACAGCCTCTAACATTTTGTATGACTAAACACATTGTTTAAATTTGCAGTTTTATTACTTAAAGCAGGTTGTGGTGTGAATGTTACTGATGTGCACTAATGTGTGTTGTCAGTCTACATCTATCATTGTATGATTTTGAACAATGATACTAATTAAAACTCAACAATACTCTCTTTACTCTTTCTTTTTCTTTCTTTCTTTCTTTCTTTCTTTCTTTCTTTCTTTCTTTAAAGTAAAAGGACTAACAAACTTTTATATTCTTAACATCCATGTCATTCAAACAAGGGATAACTGATTTTCTTTCTCCCAGAACATAGAAAGAAAACAGATTTGTCTTTGTTGTCAGTTTTCTAGTATAGCGTATCAAAACACATTATGATTTTTCTTAGTCTTTGTCTTAACGTGCTTCGGTGACATTCAGATTATGCTGGATTTATTTAAAAGATATGGATTCTCAAAATAAAATGACTTCTGCACACATTATGTTACATTTTAATGGACACACTTGATACAAGTTTTATCTTATATAGTTGTTGTTTTTTATTCCCTATTATACATCATGGTAATTTTAAATATTGCACACTCACACTGAAAAAAAAATCACGTTTTTAAATGATGCATTTTTTCAAGATTAAACTATTGTGAATACTAAGTCGGGAATGCATCTGCTGAAAATAATACTCACGGCTGAGATGTGCCGAGAACTGGTTGCATGTTTTCTCACGGGCCACCTTAGAGATCTCCTTAAAGATTTTTTTTAAAATGTATGTGAAATAGAATGTGGGTTGAATTAGATCTTACATCAGACATTAGATTTTTTTTTATTATTATTATTATTGTTATTATTATTTTTTACCTTACCTCAAGCTTCAGGTCACTTTGAAATATACCTATTGGTATGCTTTCAGTAAACCTCAAACTCCTCCTAAATCTGACCTATACAGACTAGACAATGATAATTACAGAAGAATATTACACTACACTGCAAATAATCATTTCTCATATGCACAGTTAAACACTGGGATTGCAGTTTCAATCCCAAATGAGAGCAAAGGGGGGTGGGGGGAGTAAGAAGTAAGAGTCTGCATCAGCACACACCAGTCATTTCTGTCTGCCATTTTGTAGATTTTATATTTTGACAATTTAAATTATTAATTATATATTTTCAGAGGTACTGAATTTACAAATAATACTGTATATTGAATGGCTGTAATCTGATAATAAAGAGACTGCTATACAGGTCTTTGTAACGACATTTTACCTACATAGATTCTTTTCAGAGGGGATCTAAAAATTATCTAGAATGATTAAAAAAATTTAACCTAAAAAACATCTTCCCTTTCCACTTTAATGTTTGAAGTTAAAGCTATTTCTACATATAACTTATATAGACTATTGAAATGGGTTGAATGAGACTAAAGAAACTGCTAAAATGTGTTTGTATAATCCTAAACTTGACTTGTTTGAAATAATTATTTATGCTATCTGTGAGATCTTCTGATAACAACAATGTTCAGAATTTATATTTAACTGTTGTTATTAGTGACGCACTACATTCAATATACCTCTCATGAATTTAGTTGCATTGCTTTATGCACCTAACAATATTGTATATAAATAGCTGAGGACTCAAAGAAAAAAATAAATGACTGAAAAGCCAGTTTATTTGTTATGTCTATTCTCAATTGAAAGATTTTTCAAAGATTTTTGACTTGATCATTTAAGCTCCTTAGTTATTATCCCTAATTTTTACCATTAAAAAAAAATCATTTTTAATTATGTAGATTTGTTGATATTATGTCATATCACGCCCCCTCAAAAACTGCTGTGAAGCAAACAAATCTATGAGGTTGGAGGGAATTTGGCAGATTTAATGTACACACACACTCACACAGACAACTGAGACTAATCGATCACATCTTTACCTGTTACCTAAAATATTTTGTCTGTCATTTCCATCTGGCTGTCCAAATCATGTAATCTGAAAACATGGAAATGTCAGATTACCAGCATTTTGCTTATAAAATTGTTACTCTCCATTTAATCTTTCACCTTTGCTCATCCTCTTCTTGCCTGTATATTTAAATTAAGGCTTTTAAAAGTCATAAAACAATTAAAACTGATTAAATGCAGTCATACCTGTGTCCTTTCTGTCTGACATCCAATATATAGTCAAATATTGAGCCAGGATAGCCAATACAATCCAAAATGTTGTTTATTAAGAGCCAGACACATTTATGTGTTATTTTAATTTCAGCTGTGGTGTATTAAAAATTAAAGCTCAACCAGAACACTCAATGCAGGCATTTATATAAAATGTTAAACACGTTTGCCTACAGTTTGTGCAGTCATACATCAGACACATGAGAAGCATTTTGTCCCATCATATAAATGCTGTTTATGGTTTATTAAAATATTCAAAATTCACACTGTTCTAGCCTGTGTTTCACAAAAGCACTGTAAGCATCATAGTGTGTCAATCCCTAAGTACAAAAAATCCTGAAAAGTCCTTGACTTTTCCTAAACCTGACAATATTTCTCTTTGTGGATGTCCTAAAAGTGGTTCAAAAATAACATAATGATTTTTTTTCTTAAATAAAATGAAGGCCTGGGTTAAGCTTATTTTGTAATAATAATACTTGTCTGTAATTAAATATAATATATAAATTTATAGTGTGTTACAATGAACGTGTGTTTTAGGTGTGTGTATCCATGTTCAAGGATCTGAGATTCAAACTATTTATCCATGTCTCTTGTTTAAACATTCTGGTTGTCTTGTGTTTTAACCTGCCCACTCATTACAGTTTTCTTAATCAGCATTGTCTTTTGTTGTTTGCACTTCTTTATATACATTTTATTGTTCTGACTGATGAGTAATAGCTACCTCAAAAACAAATCTGCCACTATTGGGAAAATGAAGATGGATTGTGAAAAGAAAACTGTACTTATTTTGAATGTACATGTGTTCTGCATGAAGCATGTTTATTTCAGACATTGTAAATGAGTAAATAAAAAAACAACAGAAAAGTGAGAGAAAAACAGAAGCGATTATGTCCAGTAGCTAGAGTATGTATGTTAAATTTGACAAAATGTGGGTTATTAGAGAGAATCAATAAGAACGTATTAATAAGGGAAACAGAAAATAGTTGAGCACTTGGAATATCTTCTATAGCTTAGAAGATATTTATAATATTTGCATGAAATATCTCAGCAGTATTTCTTGTTAAATATCACCAACATCATTTGTCATTGCAAAGTCATTTTTTTTTCCATTAAACTTGTTACTTTGACTGCTGACTTATCTTTAAACTTAACCTCAACCTCAAACACACACAGACACACAGACACACACATGCATTGTGTTTCCACGTTTTATGGGGACATTCCATAGGCATAATATTTTTCATAATGTACAAATTTCTTTCCCCTTACCCTAACCCTACACTTAAACCTACCCCTCACATTTTAAGATTTTCAAAAAAAACTTCATTCTGTATGATTTATAAGCTGTTTTCCTCATAGAAACCAAAAATGTCCCCACAAGGACAAGGATTTTGGATATTGCCATCTTTATGTGAACATATTCCCCATAATGTACGGTATACCTGAGCCACACACACACACACACACACACGCACACGCACACGCACACACACACACACACACACACACACACACTCAAGTTTTCACTCACAAACTGCAGGAAGCTCTTGCAGTGCATGTGTGTAAAGGGAATGTAAATCTGCACTCTAAAAAAATGGTTCTTTAAAGGGTCTTTACATGTAGTAACAGTTCTATTTAGAACCATATCATGAATCTTGAAGAACTCTTATGCTGAAATGGTTCTTTGTGTTGTGGTTTAGGTTTTTTTTTTTTTTTTTTTTGCTCTGTAACTATCAAAGCCACCTCATTACTAAATTTCTGGAGCTTAACCATTCGACATCACAGACTGTCAACAGACTCTCAACAGGGAAATTATTTAATTTGCAATCTATGAATTGTCTATAAATTTTAACTTTCAAATTGTAACTGGTTTCCTACCAGTCAAGTGTGAGCAGCTCTGTTCAGCTGAGGATATTTCTCCACTAAGTAAGTAACAGTGATATTGAATTTATGATCCATATTGTTAGAATTTGAACTACTTACTAAACATGGCCAGTCACACACACACACACACACACACAAACCTAAACGTAATTGTTTTTAAACAAATGGAAGAGACACATCGCAACTCTAAATTAATTCGTCTATTTCTGTCCTGATGCTGTGGCATCCCACAACCTTGACAATCTGCAGAGAGAAACTGCTACTCAAAATACACACATAATGATGGACATAAAGGCATCATAGAGGATTGTGAAAATATTTCACTGGAACTTGTATGCATTGTCTTCACTGCATTTATTTTGTGTTTTATTTCTTTATGTATTTATTCATGTTCAGTGTTGTTATTACTGTTAGATCACTGTCATTTTTGTTACAAATTTCCATGTCAGTAAAAAAGTAAAAGTACCTGACACGGCTTGCCATTTTTTAGAATGCAAAACCCAAGAGGCTATAAGATATCATAAGACCAAGCAGACAGCCAGGTAAAAACAATACTAAGAAATTATTATATATACTAATACTACTACTACTACTAATAAAAAAAACAAATAATAAAAAAACTTAAACCGAAGGTTCTGTATAACACTGTTAAGGTCATATAGCACTTTCAAAGCATGGTTCTTTATGGAACCTTATAAAAAGTGTTTATTTAGTTTCAAAAAGGGTTCTGCTATTGTTACAAGCTAAAGAACCCCAATCAGGTACTGTTTAGAACCATTTTTCTTAAGAGTGTGTAAAGGCTGTATGGTAGGTTTTTTTCAGTATAAGTGCATGTATGATAGGAATTGTGATACTGCAGCTTTAGTCAGCCACAATACGAAATTTTCATCCTTTGCAGGACCAACATTTTCACTCATATTTAAAACATAAAATTCTCAGAATGGCACTGGTATATTTTCTATGTCGTGTTTTGCACACTACAATATAATACAAATTCTTGATTAGATAATTTATCAAATAAGAAGCAGCATTTTAAGTTTAAAACCTTTGTCAGTCCACTGCTGTTAAGCCTACTTTCATAATATAGAATTTTACTTGTGTCATTTGTTTCAGTGTTTGTTCCCCTAAATGTTCCAGAAAAACAAAAAGGGATTATCTGACTCTTCACAGTGTTGTCTTGAATTTACACACAGATTATGTACGTAGCTATGTATTTCCTCTAAGTATGTAATCGTGTCACTCCGACCAAACTTTTAATTATTTTAAATCCTCTCAGGGACCAAACATTTGAGACATCCATATTTCTACAGTACCTCAATGTTTTAGCACACTTTGAATCTTCAGCCTTTCGCTGATAGACCTGAGACGACGCGATGACGCGCCGGTGAGATAACGAACAGAGTTTACATCCAATCAGAAATCAGTCTGCTGAAAACGCAACAATACGTAATTAATGCGGAAGCGGATGTGCTTGAATCTTGCACACCAACGAGCCGACAGCGTGCAGCATCACATCTATCGATATTAGTAGCAAACGGTTGTGATTTTGGGCGTGTGAGACATTGAGGCACACTGACTGTTATCATGGAGCTGCTGACAGATGCACTGTACTGGATCGGTGCTGTTACTGTGGCCTGGGTGTCTGTGAGCACTCTGTGCTGTCTGCTCAGGGGAATTCGCCTGTGGATTGTGGGCAATGGAAATTTAATGCGGGCAACCAAACTCGGGAAGTGGGCAGGTTGGTACACACACTGCAATGACAGATGTCGCGAACGCTTTCATTATTATCAAGCAAGCCGCTTCAACAATCAGCCATCAGTTACTGTGTGCCATCATTGTAACATGATAGTCGTATGATGTTTCATTGTGAAGCACTTCATACAGCGTCTATCAAAATGAGGGCTGGATCTGATTTTTTTTTTTTCTGTTTTGCTACACTTTTTATACTGACTTACACTGAGACCGTCTAATCCGCTTGACGGATCCACCTTGCGATAATACTGTTTCCGGGTCCTCTGCTGCTTTGATTGAAGGTCTCGTTGCTTCAGTGCAGTGCTGTGTGCCTTGTTGTTTGAGTAACGGTTGAATGGAGAGACTAGAAACAAGTCTTAAGATGTTTGATTTGCCCTCCAGCAACCACTTGTCTAATAGAATGCTTGCAATACAGACATCAATGCAATCTTTGAGTTGTTACTTTACAGTAATTTTGCTTTATGGATAAATATTGCATGGTTCAAAACAAAACATGAAATTAAAATAAAAATGGTGTCAGTTCATTTTTAGTGTATATGTGGTTAAACCACACTGTAAATTTCCATTTTGGGGACCAATTCTCACTATTAACCACCAACTATGACTTTTGCCTCAATAAACTCTCAATTTTCTGCTTATTAATAGTTAGTAAGGTGGTTTTGAAGTTTAGGTATTGGGTATGGATCTAAAATATGGCCGTGCAGAATAAGGCATTAATATATGCTTTATAATAGGGCTGCACGATATATTGCATGCGATAGCCATGCGCATTTAGTCAGTAAAGCCGGTTCGTGATTAGCGCTAAATCTCCATCACCTGTTTTCAAATGGAGCGGCATTTAATACACAGAGCCGTAGATCACTGACAAGTTACGCAATATCTCGTTCAATATTGCAGGCGATTCATCTGCGATTCTGAGCGCGAATTGCGTAGCTTGTCGGTGAACTACGGCTCTGTGTATTAAATGCCGCTCCATTTGAAAACAGGTGATGGAGATTTAGCGCTAATCACGGAACCGGCTTTACTGACTAAATGCGCATGGCTATCGCATGCAATATATCGTGCAGCCCTACTTTATAAGTACTAATAAACAGCCAATATGATAGTAATAGGCTATGCATGCTAAAAAGCATCTACTTAATATTGGGAATTGGTCCCTAATGTGTTACCCATTTTTTTCTAGAATCTCCATTTTTCTAATAGGTGCAACAGGTTCTTAAATTAAAAAAAACATACAAAAAAGTCCATTAATTTTGGGGAACCTTTAAAGACAGACCTCCAACGAGCACCAAGATGATTAATCGACTGGAAAATTCTTTTGTTGAAGTAATCAGTTTGCATTATTTCAAGTTATTTTTTAAATAATCCTGGTAAAAAAACAGCTTTGTGATAGTGTGAGACTTTGTATCTGGTTGGGTTGGTTCATGGCTTAAAATGCTTTAAAGGGGTCCTAGAATGAGTTTTCAAGTTTTCCTTTCTCTTTGGACTGTTACAAGCTCTTGGTGCATAAAGAAGATCTGTAAAGTTGCAAAGACTAAAGTCTCAAATCCAAAGAGATATTCTTTATTAAAGTTAGAAGTCTGCCACACCTCCCTAAAACGGCTCGTTCAAACACACCCCCAGTTATCTACGTCAGCATTTTGGGAGATTTGCCTAACACCGCCCAAAGGAATACGCAAAGAAAGAGGGCGGGTTCATTCGCCTAACAACCAGTGGAAGGCAAGACACTGAACGATTTATAATGTACTCAAAAGAGTTAAAAGAATTATGTGAATAAATAATAACATCTGTGTAATACATACATTCAAAATAAAAACTTAAACTACCTTTTCTATTTCCAAGCAGCAGACATGCTCAGCTTCGCTAGGCATTTTGTTACAGTTTGTACATTTGCACCTAAACAAAAATGGTAAGAATACAAATATGCTTTTAAAGTATTATATTTCTTCAGTTCATGATAAAATAAGTACAGTGTTGAAAGTTCTTATAACGTCGTATATACAGTATATTGAAGTGATTACATATAACATTAGTCTACACCGGACGCGAGCGGCGCGACGCGACGCCACAAATGTCCGACAGAAAACTGCTGCTGCGTTATATTTATGACGTGTTGACACAAATTTCAAATGATTTTCAATGGTCGCTTTGTCGCGTCTAGTGTTCACAGACTTTAGCTGTTGCGTTGCGACGAATGTCGCTACGTTCTGATCAAGTCGCGCTGGCCGAGTTGACTGATCAGCTTGGTCTTCTGCATTTTCTGGATCAGATTCGGGCTCGAATTGATAAGGTAGTACAGTCGACATTATCACCTGTTAATTGCTCAGGAGGCTGATATTCCACATATGGTAAGGGGCGTAACATTTCCGACACACGCTTAGAGTAATCGGCCAATCACAACGCCCGATACAGCTGGCCAATCAGAGCACACCTCAATGATTTTCGTCGGTGAATTGTCAAAATCGACCCGTTTCAGAAAGGCGGGGCTTAGAGGAGATAAAATAATCTAAATTATGTGAAAAATAGAGTTTTTTTAAAATTTAAACCAGGTAAACACATTGCATTAAACCAAATAAACATAAAAATGATCTTTTCTCTACCCATTCTATGACCCCTTTAACAGATTTTTTTTTTTTTCACTATGGGAAAAATGAATGAGAAATATATTTCTGGAAGCAAGGCCACTGAAAAAGTCAACATGTACTGTTGCACTCTGCACCACCGGCTTGCAATATCAGGTAGCATATCAATGGTTAATAGCAAACATCTTGTTTTTAAAAGGAAGTAAACAGCATGGGCAAGAAAACGTGCTTGCCAAGCCATTTCGTAGGGTCTTTAGTTTCTTGGGCTATACATTGTTAATTGTAATGATACAGAATCTCATAGAAGCACAAGGTCATAAAGTAATTCATGGTTCTGTAATTCATGAAGGTGATTGTGACCAGGGTGGAACGGATCTGGAGTTAACCAATGTACAGACTTTTTACCACAGGAGCGGGAGTGATTCTCAAACTGTAGTCATTTTGCTTTATATACATAGACCTGACTTTTGACCATTGGCTTATCATACGTGGAGTTCCAAAAGTTCATCATTCTGTAGAGTTTAGACCAGTCACCCCATCAGTATGCTTTGTTCTGACTTCCTTGCTGTCATTAATTTGTAAACCATTTTTAAATGGCAGCTGTTGATCCTCCAATAACAAGCACTGATCATGTCATAGATTATCAGTCATCTGTGATATTAAATGCATTTAGTTTTGACCAATATAGATCAGTGCTTCTGAAAATTTTTGACTCAAAGACTCCTGCAACAGGGTCCAACACAACATTCCAAGACTAACTTTTTTTTTATTAACAGAAACTGATAATATTGACATTAATTCTTAATAAGTATTGATAACCAGTATTCATTTTATGATTCCAGAAGTTTCCAGAAGTATGTTCTTCAGGAAAAAACAGTTGCCGTTTTTTTTAAACATTTTATTTATGATGAGAGTTAGATTATTTTAATATATTAATAATGATGTAACATTCTTGAAAATTTGCTGAGACACGATAGTAGGCCACACTCCTGGTTTGAGAACCATTGATATAAATAAAACATGAGCTATCTTGTTTTCAAAAAGTGTTAATGAAAACAATAAATGAGGAGTTTTTTTAATGCATTAAAAATAAAAATTCTGTCTTCATAAATGTGCCCCTTTTCACCTTGAAAAAAGCATATTTGAAAAATAATACTTTTCAAATATTGTATATGAAAGTATATGTAAGCCAATGGGATATTCCCAAATGGAAATTCAAGTTATTTTTCATTGCTAATCTTTTAGGATTCTGCAATCACTGAGTAAGTGATTTAAATGTAGGTATTATCAGGTACCATTTGTGAAAGAATCATTCATGATTGGATTTGTGAACCAAATCCAATTCAAAAGAATGATTTGTTTGTAAATCCCACATTGATACTTCTCTTATGATTTCACCAAGGAGAGCTAGGGAGGTTGTGAAGGTATTTAATCAATAATAGCTTAAATTTAGCCTGTTTTAGCTTTGTGTAATTAATTTTTCAAGTCAGAAAAATGAACTCTTGAACTCTTTTCAAAGAACTGCTTGATCCATTCAGCTCATTGATTCAATTATCCAGCTGGAGAGGCTATAGCAAAGGTTATCACTGAATAACAACTTAAATTTGGTTTGTTCCTAATATAAAGCTGTTGTATGAATTCATAAGATTCGGTGTATACTGCATAAATCATGTGAATATGATATAATGCATCTTTTGAGTCTTGAAAGCTTCACTTCCCATTAGTTATTCATTAGTTATTGCATAGATTAAAACTAGTAATTTCTTCAAAATGTCAGAGAGAAGAATCCCTTGAAGGCATTTAACAGACACACTTATATAACATAAGACAGAAATTGATAAGAAGTATGCATGGAAAATAAATGTGGTTGTTTTAACACTAAAATATTGTCTTAAAGGGATAGTGTACCCCAAAATAAAAATGTGCTCTTACTTTACTCACCCTCAGGCCATCCAAGATGTAGGTGACTTTATATCTTCAGTACAACAGTAAAGAAGATTTGGAGATTATGGTGATTCAGAAAATGCAAGTCCACGGCTGCCATCACTTTGAGAGTTAAAAAAGTATAAACAGGCAACACAAAATTAATACCTGCCGCTCCTGGTGATATGTTGAGGTCTTAATAAGTGAAACGATTGGTCTCTGCAAGAAACTGAACATTATTGACAACATTATTACCTGTAATCTAGTTCTTTTTATCCGGTTCTTTTTAATGAACTTTTAGTTGAACCAGTTCATCAAATCAGACTGAACCATCAAAAAAAGTTAACAGCTCCAGCCAGCATGGATCTACAAGTTACTCAATCAGAACAGTCACTCACTCTGACTCGAAATGAGCCAACAAACCTGCGTATATGATCTTATGATGCCAATTAATTTTTGTCAGCTAATTTAGTGCTCCAGTTACTCCAGCAGTCTACTGAACTGAGGAAACAGTTTGGACTAGGACTGAAGATGCATAAACTGAACACTTGAATGAAGGGACAAAATTAAAACTTTTTGTCATAGTTTATATAGGGGTGGGCGATATGACCAAAATCTTATCACGGTATGTGTCTTCTATTTCGTAACAATATATATCACCATATATTTATTTTTGCTTTAAATAATGTCTTTATGATATCAATTTTTGATACCATATAAATTTCATGACCAGTCAATATCACAAAAAAACTAACACTTAATAAAAAAAACCTCAAGCTCACTGAAGACAAGTGAACAGTCAGTGATTACTAATTACAAGCAATATGACAAAAACCACAGTAGAACAAATAAATAAGAAATGCTACATACAGTACGAAAATGTATAAAAACACTGCATATTCTTCACTGTGTATGTTGAATATATATTTCTTCTTATTAAAGTTACAAAAGCGATTTAGTCAGGAGCAGTGAGAGATTTTCTCTCTTTTGTTGTTTGACTAACATGAATGACAGGCAGCAGGAATTTTAGACTACTGTCACTTTAAGAGCTGCTCGGATCCAATACTGTTACACATGGGGATACTTGCAAAGACAGGTATTTTGACACATACAAGTTTATAAACACATGCAAACAATAAATTTTCATGACCACTTGTCTACCGGTATATCACCCACCCCTAGGTTTATGTAAAAATGTGAGTTGATTAGGATTCGTTTATTCACTTTAGACATGTAAAACATCACATCGTTAATGGGTGCTTATGTAATTGTGTACATGTGACATTATTGCGTGCTGACATAAATTAACTGGTGAATCGGTTTTTTGAACCAGTTCATTACAATAACTGTCCAAAAGAACCAGTTTACAGAAAAGAAAAGAATCAGACTTCCATGTCAGGAGCCACGGCTGTTAATCTTGTGCTTTTTTGACTTTCAAAGTCACGGTAGCTGTGGTGTGGACTTGAATTTTATGAATCACCAAAGACCATGGTTTCAGCTAAAAATCTTTTTTTACTGTTCTACTGAAGAAAAAGTCACCTACTTCTTGGATGGCATGAGGGTAAATAAATTAACAGCAAATTTTCAATTTTGGGTGAACTATCCCTTAAATACCAGGTAATGTCTTGATGATAATGCCATTGTCTTCATTTCTCTGCCATTATTATCTGCATGTCTGTGTAGCTACTTTTGTGAATGAAGGCATTTGTTGCAGGGATGGAAATTAACTTTTTTGTCCACCGGCCACTGTGGCTGGTGGATTTCAAAATCTACCAGCCACTCAATGTTTTTACCAGCCACTTTCTTGTTTTTAACCGACAATGTGTAACTGCATGTGAAAATTAATACTACAAGATCTACAATACTTAAGCAGTTTATTTAATCTCAAGTCTCAATGAAATACTGACATTTTCTCTTTCTCTCTTATACACACACAAACCATGAACTGATATACATTTCATTAAATGAGTAGGGCAGATTAAACAAAAAACTAACATTCCTCCACCCATCCTCCCCACTCCCACTCCGGGGCTGCTTTTCCCTGTGCTCTCTTTTTTACCTGGATGTGG
>JAFVLL020035933.1:10948-23442 GCA_021397915.2 Tor tambroides | reverse complement strand
TTAATGGCAAAAATAATGTTTGGAAATGTAAACTGATATTTCCTGCTGACACACTACAGCAAAAGATAGAAATAACTGATTTCAAACCATTTTTTTTGTTGGTGAAGATACTTGTGGCCTAAGACTTTTGCACAGTACTGTATACACTACTGTTCAGAAGTCTGGGGTCAGAACATTTATGCAAGGATTTATTAAATTGTTCAGAAGTAACAGTAAAGACATTTATTATGTTACAAAATATTTTAAATAAGTGTTCTTGTGAACTTTCTAGCAGTACAATTGTTTTCAACACATGATAATAATAAGAAATGTTTATTGGGCACCAAATCAGCATATTAGAATGATTTCTTAGGGATCATGTGAGACTGAAGAGACTAATTGCTTCTAAAAAAAATAAAAAATCAGCTTTGGCATTGTTGTAGATTTTTCTTGTTCAAAATAAATTGCTCTGAGGAGGTTTTGAATTCAGATAGACATTTATTAAGTTAACAACAGGCCGAGTAGATGTTTGAACACCACTCCCGAGTCTTGTCTCAAGCTCACATATATACATTCTGAAGCTGTTTACAGCATTCCATACATGCACCACTGTATTTTTGGACAGTGTGTCTTTTACCATATATGTGTCCCTGAAGGTGATCAATAGCTTGTCAGGCATGTATTTCTAGCTCCTGAACAAGGTCTTTCTATATGTGTTCTTCAAGTTTTAAATAGTTCACTCTGTTCTGAGCTCACTACAGTCCTTAACATACAGTTACTGCACACAATCAGTAAATAATAGTGGAATAGCTTCCTCTTATGAATGGGCATAATTCTGTGTATTATATTGAATCAGGATTAATAAAAATCTTCATCTCCCCCCTCTGAGGCTTAATTAAGCCTCACTCACCTAACTTTCCCAGAGCGTTATTTCATAAGTTAGGTTTCTCAGCTTTAGTACCATAGTGACGAAATGAAGTCACACAGATTCATTATCAATGACCCAATTATGCAATCATGCTCCGGAGGACATCGGAACCAAACATCTCCCCTCATAGTTCTTAATTGGATTTGATGCAGAAGGGAGTAAAAGATTCTGACTCCCTAACTTCTTGAAAATATTGGGAGAATCAACATATAAAATTCATCTCATAAATTCAAATTGAAACAGAGCATACATAAGATGTCTTCAACTCAGATACTTTGCGCATCATAGAGGGTCACTGTTGGGGAGAGGTTAGGCTAGCACATACACCCAGAGTATGCTCATCTCATCGTCTTTGTCCTTACTTGAGGCACTGGAATGAATTCTCATCCAACGTTTGTTTGTTTAGTCATCTTTCATAATATTCATCTAGGTTGTTTCCTGTAATCATTTACTTATCTGGATATTTTAATATTTCCATTTGATTAACAATTGTATTAACAATTAATTACTTCAAGACAAATAATAAACTTTCTATCAATATGATAATTCCTAAGAACATTTCTAGTTTAGCAAACTATGCTCCCTTGCTCCAAATTTTAAATCAAACCAATCCCACATTTGATTGTCTCTTCCAGCATTTGCTTTAACTTCAATTTTAAAATTTTTTCATTTGGCCTTATTATTGGTTTTGTTCAAAGGCTGAGAAGTTGATTGTAGAGATTTTCAGGCTGATATTGTCCATTGGTTGAGCTTGGACATGCATAAAGCATAATTGGTCATTGTCCAAGCTGTTATGCTCATTCTTTCCACTTGTAAGAGTCTCTTTACTAGATACAGTTCCTTGTTGATTTTTTATGAATTTTTAGTAATGTGCTCCCCTTCATTTTCCTTTTCTTCTGTATTTTCTGTTTCAAGTTTTCCTGTCTGTACTTCTCCTTTATTTAGGGTACTTTCATGCAATGATTTAAATAATACCTGGTGTGCTTCCTTTGACTTGGACTTCTGTTGGAATAGTTGTCAAAACTTTGTAGGGTTTTCTCTTCTGGGCTCATTCCACTTTTTCCTGAATATTCTCAGATATACTTGGTCACTCGGGACAGTTTGACACGTTTCTGTTTTCTCCTTAGTCTGCTGCCTTTAGGTAGCATCATTGCAGAGATTAACTGAATTATTTGTTCAGCATGTTGGATTGGAGTTCCATCACTTTTTTTCTAAGCCTCTTCGTTCCCATTTACTCAAAGTAATTTCTTATACAATTCTTTCTGAGCTTTACTGGATTCTGCATCTTCTTATCCTGTGTCTTTGGTCTTTCTCCTCGTCACTTCCATTCTTCAAGGCACCGTTCCAGTAGCTTTCTAAAATTTGAACACTCGAGAGCTTTTATTAATTCTAATTCCAATTGTGTTTGAGCAGTCTGCTCTTTATATTCAACCATGTTTGTCAATAGTGTCTTAATGCTAAAAATCTCACTGGTTGACAACAGCATTTCCCACGTTCTATTTTTAGTGAAGCAGTTCTTCATTGCAGCAAAAGAGCTAGCAGAAAGTAATACCTATGCTTATCTAAGCATACTTCAAATAACAATAATCTTATAATGCTTCTATTATAATTTCAGGCTTCAATCTGAATATTTCTTCTACATTCTCATGCAGGGTTCAAAATAATTAATAATTGGGAATGAACCTTTCCCATCCAACCTTACTTTAGTTGAATTAACAAGTCTTATTCACTAAAATACTGTTGAATTAAAGTTCCTTTTATTTTGGTCACTCAATCTCGCTTTTAATCAACACATTTCACAAGTTATATAAATATAAATCTCTTCACTGGATTAATTTTTCATACTGTTTCTTTATGATAATGAGAACTTTTTGGACGTCTTCAGATATAAAATATAAAATTTTAGGGACGTGAATTCATATGACTTATTTGTCAATTAAATATAGAGCCTTTTATTAAATGTATTATATATATATATATATATATATATCATTATATATCTTAATTTATATATAAATTTAGTCATTATACCTTATTATTTATCTATTTATTTATTTACTTACCCATTTCTTTCCATATTCATTAGTCTTAAAATATGTAAATTATTAACTTTCTCTCAAATGTACCAGCAATGCATTTGTCTAAATGAAGAGTCAGACAGCACTGCATTTAAACACCCTTACATAAGTGCGCACACAAACAAACATACATGCATCTTTTCTAGTTTTCCGGTGTGAAATATCAACACCTATAAGACCTTCTGCTTAAGTCTGCTGACTTTTTCTCGAACTTCCACACAATGAACATAAAATATTACAGGATTTTCCACCATGGACCTTTTTTCTTCTTTACTAAAAACTACTAGGCCTACTAAAAAACTACCAACCATGGATTTTCACCCGTAACAACCTGGTACCAAAAGCTTATTTCCGTGCGCCCACTGCAACTATGCAGTAAATAAAGACCGTATGCATGCAACATTTAATGACAGACTACAATTAATTCTGGATTCAAAACCCCTTTTCCTTCTTGGTTCTTAAATTTTTGGAAGAGCTTTCTAGAGTTTTCTTACCACAACGAGCAGTCTCTGGAGAATAACACAAACTAATTTTATAAGCAAATTACTTACCTTTTTGTGGCCACTCATTTGTGTTATTCGTCCAGCGAAGCTCGCCGTGGCTTTTTACTCTTTTGCTCTGTCTCAGTCCTGCCAGGGTCGCCAATTATGTTGTAGATTTTTCTTCAAAATAAATTGCTCTGAGGAGGTTTTGAATTCAGATAGACCTTTATTAACAAGTTAACAACAGGCCGAGTAGATGTTTGAACACCACTCCCGAGTCTTGTCTCAAGCTCACATATATACATTCTGAAGCTGTTTACAGCATTCCATACATGCACCACTGTATTTTTGGACAATGTGTCTTTTACCATATATGTGTCCCTGAAGGTGATCAATAGCTTGTCAGGCATGTATTTCTAGCTCCTGAACAGGGTCTTTCCATATATGTGTTCAAGTTTTAAATAGTTCACTCTGTTCTGAGCTCACTACAGTCCTTAACATACAGTTACTGCACACAATCAGTAAATAATAGTGGAATAGCTTTCTCTTATGAATAGGCATAATTCTGTGTATTATATTGAATCAGGATTAATAAAAATCTTCTTCACCATTTCAGGAATAAATGACATTTAAAAAAGTAATATTTCATGTTTTCATGTATTTTTGTTGAAATAAATGCAGTCTAGCTGAGACTTCTTTCAAAAATATGAAAAAAATATTACTGATCACAAATCTTTCACTGGTAGTGTAATGTAAGGTCAGATTCCTTATCTTATATATTAAGCTATTTGTTTTAAAGTTTATGGAACACATTATAATGCATCGACATTTCTTCATACATTTGCCTTCATTTAAGTGAAGGACAAGGTTATTTTGCTGTTATGAAATTCTAAACATGTTAGAGCCTTGAAATGCAGGACGATCAAATAACTAATGTAGTTTGTTGCTTGTGCATTACCCATAATAGCCATTGTGGAAGAGTGCTCTTAATTTGACTCAAATCAAGATATTTTTGCACCTTTTCTGCAGACAGGATACATCATCTTTACACTGGATGTCTACATAAACTGTAAAGTACAGATGCGATGCGATACAACAGCGCTAAACACGTGAGGTCTTTTTACTAAGCAGAGTTTTTCTGAATAAGACTCCCATTCATTCACATTTCCAGCGTGTGTTTGCAGACATTGCTCCGGGTGTGTTATGAGATGGAGGCATTTGGCCATAGAGCAGCATTCATACAAAATTTCCCTCTCTGTCCTCACCTAGCAGTACACGCTCGGAGCATTTCGTCCCAACCAGTGTTTTTTCCTCTGCTCATGTGGAGTAATGTATTGTAAATGTGCTTAAAAATAACTGGGAAAATGGTTCCCTTGCCTCTAACTGTGTGCCGCCGCCCCCTCCCAACTGTACTCTCCGTTAGCCGCTTGCCTTTCACTCTTCCCTTTCTATTTTTAACTGCCCCCAGGATCAGTCCTCATTCGCTCCTCCCTTGCGCTGTCTTATTGTTCGTCATCCACCCCTCCCTCGCCATACTCTCTTGTGTTACTCCAGCCGGTGTATGCGGGCTGCCCATGTAAATCTTTAATCAGTGCTGGCATCTCTGACACCAAAGATGCCAGGCTAAAGGGTGGGGATGTGTGTCCCGTGTCCTTGATGCCCGGTGAACAGGGAAGCGAGGATGAATTCAGGCTTTTCTGCTCTTTCTATAAATGTGAAGCTGTTTCCCTCTTTGCTTGCCTCCAAGCTATTTTTTGCAAAGGTGAACTGCGTTTGGGGGGTGATGGTGCTTGTTGTCTAGGTGAAGCCAGGACAACTAATCAAAAATGCTGTCATTTCCATGCTTTCATCAGCAGACACCCAGGTTAAATATGTCTGAGAGTCCCTGGACTCCTCTGTTTTTTAAATTGAAAATAATACAGTTAGGTTTTGTAACTGAATTTAATGACATCTTTCTTCTCTCACGATGTTTATCAAAATGCATAATTACACCTACTATCAGTCTGTCTTTACACATACGTTGAGGTGATGTGTATTTAGTCTGTTTGATAATTTACATTCTCCCCTCAGTAATATCCGGCTGACTCTGTCTTTTTCCCTGTAGTTGTGACTGGGGCCACCGATGGAATCGGAAAAGCTTATGCGGAGGAGGTAAGATTCCTCAGGTTTTATTTGTGTTTTTTCCCCCCTCTCTTCACGGAAATCACAATGAGTCATCAAACTAGAGGTCTCAGTCAGAGTTCAGGGAAAACTCCGCTCTCAAAGGTTTGCCTCGTACAGTCGACAAAACGGCAAGCATTTGCCACCCTGCTGCTTCTCATTTCTCCCATTTGATGGCCTTTATGAATTGTGCTTTTTATTATATACTATTTTGAATGATTATACTAAATGAGATCTGATTCTGTAATAGTGTACTAGGATGAGTAGGAGCATTTTGATGGTAATGTGAATAGAAATGGGTGATTTGATTGTGAAGGCTAGTTAATTATGATCTGATCATGAGCCATTTAATGTATATTCAAAGTAGAATGATGAAATTGGAATAATAATGTATAATGTGAAATGTTTCTGATTCTGTGCAGCTTGCTCGACGAGGTTTTGCTATCGTTCTCATCAGCCGTACTCAAGAGAAGCTGGATGAAGTGTCCAAAGCTATCGGTAGGTGTCTGCTTAGACCTTTTTAATAACACTGTATGGACCTCATTTAATAAACGGAAGCAGAATGAATTTTTCCGTAAATCATCCGTACAGCCGTTCTGACAAATTTTCATGAACGTGCTTGTTTTATCAAAATGGTAATTGGTACCTGCTCCCAAACACACATTAATCGTGTGTGAAACATCAGAACATTTTGTGTTCTTTTAGGCAAAATAAAGACACTACATTTTTATAAAGCTATTTTACCATAATACTCGTGTGTAGTATTTGTCTGCAAGCTTAACACTTTATTTAAATTTTTATTACGCATATGGACAATTACTTTGCTCTTAAGGAAATTACTGGACCCAAACCTGAGTAGGGAGTCCAAAAACTCCCCATTAAATTAAAAAAATAGTTTAATTGTTTACAGTTTTACACAATTTTAATCCATTGTTGATTGTTCTTTATACCACTGGCACCACAAGAACAAAGCAAAGGCAGGATCTCCTAGTATGGCATCGTTGAATGAATGGAGCAGCAGTGGCTGAATCACAGATGCCCCCCCCCATTCATTTTTTCTTGTCCTTTGGTTGGCTGACTCCTGATCTGAGGAGGATGGCATGATTTAGAGCATGCACACACGTGTGTGCACCCATGTGCTGGCAAATATGCGTTTGCTTGTGTTCAGAGGACCTGTGGGGTACCTATTCATGTGTGTGTATGTGTGAGAGAGAGTCGTGAGGAGCGAGTGCTGCTCCTGTTTGTGAGGCAGAGAGTGTCTCCCTCTGCTAAATGAATGTGGATGTTAATGAGCGGAGTTATTTTTAGCTCTGTGTTGAAAGGCAGGCACTCTGCCAATTGAGCTGCCTGGCTGCTGCAGCAGAGCGCGACTTCACAGATGGAGGTGGATCCTGGAGATGTCATGGCGGGGATGTGAGAGAGAGAGAGTGAGAGAGCATCGAAGGAAGGAAATCAGCCCAGTGACCTCCACTGAACACTGGCAAATACAGTCATGTGCATCTTTCATCAGATGCAGTTGGAATTATTTGACAAAATTGATGAATGACTATTGCCTTACATGTGTGGTATAGTCCTCCAGATGGGTGGGACTTCTGTATGGTGTATAATATATCCATACTTGTGTATTATACAGTATTTATTAGGGTTGCATGATTAATCAAAATTAAACCAAAATCACAATATGGCTTAGTGGGGATTGATGAAATAAATATGAAGCAAAATATGAAGCTGGGCACTGTGATCATTTACACACGAGTGTTTTCAGTGTCTCAGAGCACATGAGCTTATAATGTTCATTTGGGAATGTTAACATGCATCCATCTTCCCTAACTTTTAATGAGAAGCATTTATAACAGCTGTTTTTTCCCCCACCAAAATAAAAGTTTGGTTGGAAATGAAGAAATAAAGATGTAAACATTGTCATTTTACACATACTGTAAAATACAGATGTACTGTAAAATTAATTTTGTATTGTTTTATAAATGCTTAAAAAAAAAAAAAAAAAAAAATATATATATTTTTTTTTTTTACAGTTGGATATAATAAGTAATATTTCTTATTGTTTAATATTTTTTAATAATAATATTAACAGTAGTAATAACATTATTATTATTGTTGTTGTTGTTGTTGTGTTACTGATTTCCAATTACAATTTTGGGCCAAATTGTGCAGCCTTAAAAACAGCCACTTTTTTATTTTTATTTTATTTATTTATTTATTTATTTGCATTTTAAGCCTTAATTGCAATTTTTATCTGAAGATTTACGGTTAGGTTTACCAAATCATGCAGCCCTATAGCTATACAGTATTTATTCTGTATTTGCATGTGAAATAGAAATTTGCAGACTTCTGTTAATCAATGAAGTGGGATCTGACTAATGCTAATGATGTCCCAGTGATGATGTATTGGCCAAAATTTCAGTCTACTAGTATTTTATACTGATGATTGTGCCAAAATGCCAAAGTGAACTGAAAGTAGACAGTAGACTTTTAAGATTCCTCTTTTCTTTTTTCCCCAATTGTGCCCAACTGATATTACTTTCAGAGCTGTTTATTGAATAATTGATCTCTTGCAATACAAATTTAATACTGACATACACACCAAAAAAAAAAAAATGCTGAACACCTGAGTACCTTAAAAATACCATTATACACCCGTACAACAAATTCTCATCAGGTTGTGTGTAGCTTTTTTAGGAAATGGTATCTTTTTTTCTTTCGTTTTCTTAGTTTGACTTTCTGAGTGCATATATACACGTCACATTTCTTTCAATAAAGCAGAGCAGTATCTACTAGAGCGAGTATGTGAATGGACTTCTGTTTCCTTTTTTTCATTTACTTTCTTCTCCCCATCCATATTCTCAGACATACAGTATTCAGTAATTAAAGTACTTTTACAATAGAACATTTTAGTATATTTTACAGAAATGAATCACGCTCTGTAATTGTAATGACATGCTTTGTTGCAGTTATTTCATGTTAGTTATGTTAGTTGATTTGTTGGAATTTTTACACTGAAAACAGTATCTCGCTTTCATCAAATCAAACCAATGCAAAGACAGCGTTGCATCATGTTGTTAACATTCTATGACATTCCATAAAGCACTTGCATTCCTAATGTTTTGCAATTGCCTGCTTTTCCTTTTTTCCCTCACAGAGAGCAAGTATAATGTAGAGACCAAAACCATTTCTGCTGACTTTGGATCTGTGGACATCTACCCTAAGATTGAGTCTGGACTGGCCGGACTGGAAATAGGAGTTTTAGGTATATTAGATATGTAATTTAGATAGTTGGATACTACACTGAGTTATTTGGTTTTGTCCAGAACAAGATGTTCTGGGCTCAAACAGCAAAACTTTTTTTTTTAATAATGAATCGTCTCTTCAGTGATACTTTAGTATTTGCTGCCAGCTATGGGAAGGTGGAGGGAACTACCTGTGTTTCCAGATCTCTTTTTAAAATAACCGTTTTTTTTTTTTTTTTTTTTTTTTTAATAAATTGTTGCTCAAGTGCTTTGCAAGTCCTTTTTTAATAACCTGCCCTTAAATTCTTTTATTTCTCTTCCTTCTGTAGTGAACAATGTTGGAGTGTCTTATTCCTACCCAGAGTTCTTCCTCAACATTCCTGATATTGACAGTGTGAGTTTGTGTAGCCGTTTGTGCATTACGCAGAACTTCCATTTGATTAATAGAAGTGTAATTGTCTGTTGTGATTTGTTTCGTTGTTGTTTGTTTTGGTTGGTAACGTATTGACAGTTGTGATTGCAGTTCATCAACAATATGATCAACATCAACATTACCTCAGTTTGTCAGGTAAGAGAAATTTGCTTCTCACTCATTTACTTGTCCACTGTGACTCTGAAAACCAAGTGTATTTATAAATTAGTGATGTCCCGATACAAAATTTCTCCACTGATACCGATAGCCGATTATTCAGAATGACATCAGCTGATACTAATAAAAAATATCTCCCAACTAATGCTGTCAACTGTACTGGGACAATCTCATGGTACATTGCTATAATATTAGTGGAACTTATTTTAATGTTCTGTAATGTGAGCGCCTCAGTCCATCATATTTAAGAGCATCACAACAGAATTTATTGTTTGAATTTTTTATAAAATGGACAGAATTTTAGAGTTTTTTTTTTAATCAGAAGTAACAAAGCTGTGATTACCAATTGCAAATAATGTTTGATAAAGGGTAGTGGACCTGATAACCCTGCCTTGAACTACAGTTGATTCATAGGTTCAAATTGAACCTGCATTAAGTGCACAATTTCTTTTTTGAAGTGAGATTGTGTTAACGTGTTATCGACAGCCCTAAATTCTACTAAGACTTTTTCTTCATACACAAGTTGAATTCTGACACATTTTTCTGCCCCCTTTTGATTTACACAATATAATCATCCCTACTGGTAGAGGTATTGGATTTAGCAGCTGATACTGATTTTTGGCCGATACGTCTGTTCATCTCTAGTATAAATGACAAAAACAGTCATTACATAGTTTTTATAATCTGCTGTGTAAGTCAATTTGTTTTTTTGGTTAAAAACATGGTTTGGTAACACTTAAGTATAGGGACCAATTCTCACTATTAATTAATTGTTTATTAGCTTGCCTATTATTAACATATTGGCTGTTTATTAGTGCTTATAAAGCACATATTCTGCATGACCATATTCTACATCCATAATCCGACCCAATACCTAAACTTAACAACTACCTTACGAACTATTAATAAGCAGCAAATTAGGAGTTTGAGTTAAAAGTCATAGTTAATGGTTTTGTTAATAGCGAGAATTAGGCCTTAAAATAAAGTGTGACCAAAGGTTTTGCATTCTGATTGTAACAGTGTTTTCATATTACACTGAACTCTTTCATTCTTTTATCAAGGAAAATTAACAAATTTGACTCATTCATGAAATATATACACACATCACTTCCTATATATAAACACTTGTTTGTGCTTAGAATAGTTGAGTGTAGCTCACTGCCTCTGCAGGAGTTCTTTATTATACAGCCTGAAAGTCTGAGTCTATGCTGCCACCTTCAGGATCCAAAATGTATTATTCTGTTAGAGAGATACAATGTGTGTGGTTTGCAAAAATACATGTCCATTTATAGACATGGGACAGATTTATGGTTTATAGTGTGTTTTTCCATATGTGAAATATTACTGAAAAGATTGTTGAATTGATCAGATTTTATAATCCTATAATTTATTGTGCAATAGCCTTTAAACCATGTATATCTTATTCATATGCTCTATCTCTGCACTGTTGTAGATGACGCGACTGGTACTGCCCAGGATGGTAGATAGGTAAGTTCACCAAATTATGATTCTGTTGACATTCAAAGTAGTGTTTGGTAAAGCAGATGGAATGATTCTTATACTTGTAGTGTTATGACTAACTAGTAGGCAATGTCCCACAGGGGTGCGTCATGCAAATATTTATGTGGTTATTTTTGTACAGTTTGGTCATCCCATGCTTACGTAGTGGTTTTGGCCTTTACTTCTTGCACACTTCAGTCCAGTAATCATGAACAAATGTTCCACTTTCACATGTTTTGATCTGTCACATTGCCAGTAATAAATGTTGCATGTTGATAAGCTGTTAACTTCACCCAAAAAAATCTTTCTTCTGCTGAACACATAAGAAGATATTTTGAAGAATGTGGGTGACCAGACATTTCTGGTCCCCATTGACTTCCATAGGTTTTTTCTTCTTCTCCATACTATGGAAGGTAGTGGGGACCAGCAACTGTTTGGTTACCCACATTCTTCAGAATATCCACTTTTGTGTTCAACAGAAATTTATACATGTTTGGAACAACATGAGGATGAGCAAGTAATAATAAATTTTCTTTTTTGGGTAAACTATCCCTTTATTTCTATCCCTTATTATTTCTTGTGGCAGAAGCTGACTGTGTCAAGCTGAAATTAAACATAGATTTAATGGGAAATTTTTCCAGTGTAGTTAGGGTCTTCCTTAGTTTGGAGAATAAAAGCCATACTAAAAGTATCTGTAGCTCCTCCCATCTAGAGCCCTAGAGTCTGGTGTGCACTAGTACATAATGCAACAGTATGTACACTGGCATGGGCACTGGTTGCCATAGCAACAGGGATGCAAGAATCCATTAGCAGGTACCAGTGTGTTGGAAGGGATAATTTTGTGCTGTCAAAAGAGTCAAGTGAAAATGGTACGAATACATGGGACATTTTAAGCACTGTTGTCTGTGCAAAACATGCTTATGTGCTGTTCTGCGACAGTTCGAGCATTAATGGGTGAAATAACACGACTCTTTCCAGGTCTAAAGGAGTGATCTTGAATGTTGCTTCAGCGAGTGGCATGTACCCAGTTCCTCTTCTCACCCTCTATTCCTCCTCGAAGGTTATTCTCTCTACCATTGATCAGGTCTTCGACATCTTTGTGAGAAAAGTCTGTCTTTTGTTGCTAAGGTTCTCAGAGGATGTTGCTGTAGAGAAAATGTTAAAGGGGTGGTTGATTGCTTTTTTTCTAGGCTTGATTGTGTTTATGGGGTGCAGTCTAACATGTGTTAATGCTTTGTTTTTTAAAAGACAAATTATTTTTCACATAATTTACCTTTATTCTACACCGCTCTGTCCCTTCTCCTATAAACGCGCTGATCATTTCCTGCTTTTGTGTAGCCCCTCCCTCAGAAATACGCAATGGGCTCTGATTGGTTATCTGGTCCAGTGTGTTGTGATTGGCTAAACCGCCTCTAGTGTCCTGCCCCTCAGCTCAGTGGCATGTGCTCCGGTTGTATTGTAAACAATGGCGTCGTCTATATTGCTTATCAATTTGAGCCCGATTGAGACGCAGAGGATATTAGTGAAGAGGAT
>JAFVLL020035933.1:0-10848 GCA_021397915.2 Tor tambroides | reverse complement strand
CCCCCCAAAAAAGAACAAAAAAAAAAGAACCGAGTAACCAGTACAACAAATTCTCATCAGGTTGTGTAGTTTTATTAGGATATGGTATGTGTTTTACCCCCATTTTCCTAGTGTGACTTTCTGAGAGCAAATATACAGGTCACATTTCTTTCAATGAAGCAGAGCAGTGTCTACCAGAGCAAGAACTGAATGGACTTCTCTGTTTCTTTTTTCATTCACACTCTTCTCTCCCGTCCATATTCTTAGACATATTCCATAATTAAAGTAGCCTACTTTTACAATAGAACATTTTAGTGCATTTTACAGGAATAAATCATGCTCTTGTGAAGAGAAACTGCAGTTGTAGTTTAAGTGACATACTTTGTTGCAGTTATTTGATGATAGTTATGTTGATTTATTGGAATTTTTACACTGAAAACAGTGTCTCGCTTTCAACATTCCTAATATTTTGCAATTGTCTGCTTTTCCTTTTTCCCCCTCCAGAGAGCAAGTATAATGTAGAGACCAAAACCATTTCTGTTGACTTTGGATCTGTGGACATCTACCCTAAGATTGAGTCTGGACTGGCTGGACTGGAAATAGGAGTTTTAGGTATATTACATATCTGTAATTTAGATGACAGTGGGAGACTATACTGAGTTATTTGGTTTTGTCCAGAACAAGATGTTCTGGGCTCAAACAGCAAAACTTTTTTTTTTAATAATGATTTGTCTCTTCAGTGATATTTTAGTATTTGCTGCCAGCTATAGGAAGGTGGAGGGAACTACCTGTGTTTCCAGATCTGTTTAAAATATCCTGTTTTTTTTTTTTAAATTTTTTTATTATTGCTCAAGCACTTTGCAAGTTTTTTTTTTTGTAAACTACCTGCACTTCAAATTCTTGGATGTCTCTTCCTCCTGCAGTTAACAATGTTGGAGTGTCTTATTCCTACCCAGAGTTCTTCCTCAACATTCCTGATGTTGACAGTGTGAGTTTGTGTAGCCATTTGTGCATTAGGCAAAATTACCATTTGGTTAATAAAAGTGTAATTGTCTGTTGTGATCTGTTTCGTTGTTGTTTGTTTTGATTGGTAACGTATTGACAGTTGTGATTGCAGTTCATCAACAGTATGATCAACATCAACATTACATCAGTTTGTCAGGTAAGAGAAATTTGCTTCTCACTCAAGTCTTAGAAACAGCCTTTACTCATCCACTGAGAGTCTGAAAACCCTCTATGTATGATGTACTGGTACAAAATTTCTCTACCGATAGCCGATTATTCAGAATGACATCTGCCGATACTACTGTTAAAAATATCTTCCAGCTAATGCTGTAAATTATACTGGGACAATCGCATGATACATTGCTATAATATTAAAGATGCTTATTTTAATGTCCTATAATGTAAGTGCCTCAGCCTGTCACATTTAAGAGCGTCAAAACAGCATTTATTGTTTGAATTTTGTGATAAAATGGACAGAGTTTGAGAGCCGAGTTTTTTTTTTTATCAGAAGTAACAAAGCACAAAGCTGCGATTTACTGGATGGGATGCGAATTGCAAATAATGTTTTATAAAGGGTAGTGGACCTGGCAACCCTACTTTGAACTACTGGTCATTCATAGGCTCAGATTGACTCCATTAACTGCACGATTTTTTTAAAGTGAGATTGTGTTAATGTGTTATCGACAGCCCTAAATTCTGACATGTTTTTCTGCCCCCTTTTGATTGACAATATTATCGGCCTTTATCATTTACTGGTATCGGTATTGATCGGATTTTGTGGCTGTTACCAATTATTGGCCGATACATCTGTTCATCCCTAGTATAAATGACAAAAACAGTCATTACATAGTTTTTATAATTTATTACAAAGTCATAATTTAGTTTTTGTTCATTTTTGTGCTGGCATGGTTTTAAGATGCCCTCTTTGCCTACATTTTACTAACAGTAATATTGTCTGTCCTGCTTCTAAATAACCTTACTGTGTCTTGGCAGGCCAAGTTTCTGAACACAAAATAAGTGCTGTTGGCATAAAATGTTGGCTGTCTTATGTGTATGTGTTAATGCATTCATTGATCTAGTATTAGAAATTTGCAGAACTCCTTTTTGCACTAGAAAAGGAGGTTTTGCATTCTGATTGTAACAGTGTTTTCATATTACAGTGAACTTAATCAAGGAAAAAAATTCTCATAATGTGATTAACAAATTTGACTCATTCATGAAAAATGTATACATCACTTTCTATATGATGCTCAGGAAAGTTGAGTGTAGCTCACTGCCTCTGCAGTTCTTTATTATACAGCCAGTCTATGCTGCCACCTTCAGGATCCAAAATGTATTATTCTGTTAGTGCAATACAATGTGTGTGCTTTGCAAAAATACATGTCCATTCATAGACATGGGACAGTTCATAGTTTATAGTGTGCATTTATGCATATGTGAAACATTACTGAAAAGATTGCTGGAGTTGATCAGACTTTAATTTATTGTGCAATAGCTTTTAAACCTTGTAGATCTGATTCAAATGCTCTGTCCCTGCGCTATTGCAGATGACACGACTGGTACTACCCAGGATGGTAGAGAGGTAAGCTGAGAAATCACCAAACTATGATTTTTGTTGATGTTCAAAGTAGTGTTTGGTAAAGCAGATGGAATGATTGTTATACTTGTAGCATTATGACTAACTAGTAGGCTCTGTCCCACAGGAGTGTGTGTCATGCAGATTTTTATATGGTTATTTTTGTACAGTTTGGTCATCCCATGCTTACGCATTGGTTTTGGCCTTTACTTCTTTCACACTTCAGTCCAGTAATCATGAACAAATGTTCTGCTTTTTCACATATTTTGATCTGTCAGACTGGCAATTATAAATGTTGCATGTTGATGATAAGCTGTTAAAGGGATAGTTCACCCCCCAAATCTTTCTTCTGCTGAATACAAAAGAAGAAATTTTGAAGAATGTGGGTAACCAGACATTTCTGATCCCCATTGACTTCCATAGCATTTTTTTCCCCATACTATGGAAGTCATTGGGGACCCACAACAGTTTGGTTATCCACATTCTTTCAAAATATCTCCTTTTTTTGTTCAACAGAAATTCATATATGTTTGGAACAACATGAGGGTCAGTAAGTGATGATACAATTTTAATTTTAGGTGAACTATCCCTTTAATTACTTCTTATGGCAGAGGCTGACTGTGTCCAACTGAAATGAAACACAGATTTAATGGAAATTTTCCCAACCAATGTATTTAGTTAGGGTCTTCCTTATTTTGGAGAATAAAAGACATGCTAAACGTATTTGTAGCTCCTCCCATCTAGAGCCCTAGAGTCTGGTGTGCACTAGTACATAATGCAACAGTATGTACACTGGCATGGGCACTGGTTGCCATAGCAACAGGGATGCAAGAATCCATTAGCAGATACCAGTGTGTTAGAAGGGATAATTCTGTAGCCTGGTAATACCAAACTCTGCTACTTCGCTTTGCTTCGTACAGAAGCGAACTGAAATTGAGCGGAAGTACGAAGTCTGACGTAGTCAGGCTAATAATTCTGTGCTGTCAAAAGAGTCAAGTGAAAATGGAACGAATTCATGGTACATTTTAAGCACTGTTGTCTGTGTAAAACATGCTTATGTGCTGTGCTGCGACAGTTTGAACATTAATGGGTGAAACAACACGACTTTTTCCAGGTCTAAAGGAGTGATCTTGAATGTTGCTTCAGCGAGTGGCATGTACCCAGTTCCTCTTCTCACCCTCTATTCCTCCTCAAAGGCAAGTCATCGTTCTCTTATTCTCTCTACCATTGATCAGTTTTCAATATCTTTGTGAGAAAGGTCTGTCTTGTGTTTTGTTGCTAAGGTTCTCAGAGGACGTTGCTGTATAGAAAGTGTTTAGCAGCTCTATTTTGAGCAAATTAGTTGTTGATATTAGAATGCTACTGCAGCTTAATGCTCTTGGTTATTTATTTTTTTTAACTTTCATAATGTTAAATAACATACATTACATAATTATTCTCATACCTCCAGGCCTTTGTGGACTACTTCTCCCGTGGACTTGAGGCTGAATACAAAAGCAAAGGGATTATTATACAGGTGAGTGACAATTTATTAACAGTAGTTTAAAGTCAACCATGAATTCAGACATCAGCATGTTGTTGTCTGAAAAGCATCATCATTTCCATATGCAAAGATGATTTTAAGTGTAATGCCATTTGAGAGCTATAGTGTTGGATGTTTTTTTTCTGTATTCTATTTCAACTGCTTATACTGATAAAGTGTCTTGTGTATTGCCTTGAAGAGTGTGCTGCCGTTTTATGTGACGACAAAACTGAGCAAGATCAGGAGGGCCACTCTTGACATTCCCACTCCGGAACGCTACGTTAAAGCCCAGCTGAGCACTGTAGGCCTGCAGACTCAGTCGAATGGTTACTTCCCTCATGCTGTCATGGTGAGACCCGCTTAAAATGCATTAATCTTTAATGCAGTGTTCAGGTTTATAGTGAATTCATTATACAGTACCGTTCAAAAGTTTGGAGTCAGAATGATTTCACTTAGGCTGCATTTATTTGATCAAAAATACAGTTAAAAGTAGTGAAATTGCAAAATAATATTACAATTTAAAATAAATGTTTTATTTATATTATACCTTAAATTTAAATTTAGTTTATTCCTGTGATAGGAAAGCTTAATTTTACTCCAGCCATTATTTCAGTGTCACATGATTCTACAGAAATATGAAACTGAAAAAAAGTGAAAGTGATGTGACATCTGGCTAAGTATGGTAACCCATACTCGGAATTAGTGCTCTGCATTTAACCCATCCTAAGTGCACACACACAGCAGTGAACACACACACACCGTGAACACACACCCGGAGCAGTGGACAGCCATTTTTGCTGCGGCACCTGGGGAGCAGTTGGGGGTTCGGTGCCTTGCTCAAGGGCACCTCAGTCGTGGTATTGAAGGTGGAAGAGAGCGCTGTACATTCACTCCCCCCACCTACAATTCCTGCCGAACCTGAGACTCGAATTTGCAACCTTTGGGTTACCAGTCTGACTCTCTAACCATTAGGCCACGACTGCCCCACATATGCTGATTTCCTGCTCAAGAAAAATGTATTTTTGTAGAAATGTTAGTATTTTTTTTTTTTTTTTTCAGGATTTTTTGATAAATAGAAAGTTCAAAAGAACAGCATTTATTTGTTGTTTATTTAAAATATTAAACTTTTGTAACATTATAAATGTCTTTACTGTCACTTTTGATCAATTTAATGATTGACTGCTGAATCAGGGTATTCATTTCTTTAAAAAAAAAAGAATTGCACTGACTCCAAACTTTTGAACGGTAATGTAGATCCTACAAAATATACTTAAAAGGACAATTTTGAATGATGGAAGCTTGTAAATGATAAACTATAGTACTAAAGTGGATTATTTTCATATCCTGTATTTTGACAGTCTAACAAGTCTGTTGTTATGTCACTGCCGCAGGGTTGGGTGACTACTGCTCTGCTTCCTGCGAAACTGCTCAACAAATATGTAATGAGCATGGGGTTGTCCCAGCGTGTACGCTATCTGAAGAAACAGAAGCAAGGTTAGAATCAGAAAAAGGACAGACAGAGGGATGAAGGGATGGTGTGATTAAATGAAGAGGGACCAACCAAAAAAAAAAAAAAAAAATCCCCAATCTCTCTGCCCTTTTGCTGTCAGGGGCCAAGTGCTCCTGCTCCTGAGATGGTACAAAACAAGCAATGTATTTTCCAGACATTAGAGTGGTTTGAGTCGTAGCTAACCAAAACATGATTTGCTTGAATGGCCTTTGCTGACCAACACAGTTCTTAATATCTGGGTAAGACAACCACAGAATAGCTGAAGTTCTTTGTATCCTAACAGTCACTAACAGCATTGATCAGTACAGTTTGTTTGGTTTTCTTTAATGTTTAATGAGAGTAATAGTGATCTGATGAACATGAATAATGCTAAAAATGTTCTCAACCTGAATGCAGTGTCTATTTGTGTAACAACACGTCCATTAACATAATCAAAAGATTTACAAGTGATATCACTGAAATTAGGCAGGTTGCCTGCAATCGTTTAAAAATTGCATCTGCAGCATCTATAAAATGGTGCACTTATAATTCTTGGTCCATATTTGCTTTTTTTCATCTGACTCAGCAGTTGTTTACAAACTAAATGCACTACATGAACTATTTATGCCCATCACAGTTGGCACTATGCATTCTATCTTTAGAGCATCTTTTTGAAAGGAGATGTGATTTGTATTGCACTAACATTGTTGTGGAACGTTTGTGTACATCCTGCATGGTTAACTTTGTAATACTGGCACTGTTGGTGACAGGAAGCAAATTTCAATTCTGACAACAGTTTAGTCGAAAGCTAAGGCTGTTGTTCCGTTATTGTATGGTCTATGACAATGCAGTATTTCCCCCAAAACAGTTCTTAGAATTCCTGAATTCATTATGAATGAAACTGTCATGAATAACTTTTACAAGACAAATGTCTAAAGTCTGCAATAGCAGACTTGATGCATTCAGTACGCCTGCTTGTGAATTGATCCTGCAAATAAAATCATCTTTCGAATAATGCTTTTAACTCTTGTTTGATTAATTTTTAATGCACAAAAAGGGAACTGTTTGTTGACCTTAATATATATTATTATATATTATTTATTGCATATGTGTTTGTGGTAAAATGATAAAGATGGATGGTGAAGGTTTAGACATTATTCAGTAACACTATGTTGTCATGATGATTTTGTCATTCCCTAATAGGTGAATACCATTAATAGAAGAATAATCATGTTCTGAAGTAGCATAAATTCTAAATAATAAAAAGATAATTGTGTGCTTCAGTGGAAGCAAGGATATCTTAATTTATGTACAACGAGTTGCACAATCATTGTCACAAATTTGCAATACTGTTCAAAAGTTTGAGTGGGGTCAGTAATTTTTATATATATTTTTTGGCTGAGATTTAAAGGAGTCTATAGACGGTTTCATCGGGAGCGCGCGCCTGGCCCGAAGTTAACTTCCGGTCTGTGTTTGTTTATCATTCTGGCTAGTGGTGCCGAGTACAAACGCAGTTAAAGTATAGTCTTAAAGTTAAAGTGATGAGTAATGAAGTTGGGCTCAGGTTGTTGTGCTGTAGGATGTGTTTCCCATACATTTATTTATTTGTGGCGACCCGCCATGATATCAAAACGGACCGATTTTCTTCATTGAATAAACATGAGCACGTAATGCACGTTTAAAATCAAAACAGTAGCGGGAGTTTTTATATCACTGTATTTCTGAAGGGCGATGTCTTTAGAAAATGTTCGATGTCATTTTCATTTCATCTTGCATGTAATGCCTGATAAAGCAGCGTTTGTAAGCTCAGCGCTGCTTTGTCTACAGCCGTTACCGGGGAAACCTCTAGTTCTCCCGCTTTAAAGCGCCTCCTGCTGGCAGAGAATGAATTTGCATTTTTAATAAATCCGTCTGATTTACGCAGCAAACATATTTTGCTTGTTATCAAAAAATAATCTACTCTAGAGGGACTTAGCTGTTGTTATTGATTCTATTTGGATGTCTACCGGAAGTTAAGTTAGGGCCACAAAAGCGCGCATGCGCAGTAACGTTTGTTTATGTTGTTGCCGTTGAAACCGTCTATTGTGCTCCTCTAGACTGCATTTGTTTAATCAAAATACAGTATATTGTGTAATATTATTGCTATTTAAAAGTACTGTTTTCTATATATTTTAAAATGTAATTTATTCCTGTGATGGCCAAGCCAACTTTTCAGCAGCCATTACTCCAATCTTCAGTGTCGCATGAAACTTCAGAAATCATTGTAATATGCTGATTTTGGGGATCAAGAAACCTTTCTTAATATTATCGATATTGAAGACAGCTAAGCTGCTTAGTATTTTTGTGAAAACTTCTATTTTTTTAGGATTCTATGATGAATAGAAAGTCATCATTTATTGGAAATAGTATTTTCTTTAAACAGTGTAAATGCTGTTACTGTCACTTTTGATCAATTTAATGTATCCTTGTTGAGTAAAAGTATTTATTTCTTACCTAATCCTTACTGACCCCAATAGTGTATACTTATTTGATTAGTGACCTATAGTTTAGACTCTTTCTCCATTTCACCTCGCAATTTTTTTTCCTTGCATTTTTCAAAATCTTTGTTTTTTTACAGTTTTAAATTGGATTCAAAATCTAAGATGTCCAATCTGATAAGCAGTCTGTTTTCATCCCATCTGGGATTGTCTACTTGGGCTGTCTTAGTTACTATCAATCAGGACGCCACTCCTGAGTCCTGAGCTCACTAGACTTCACACCAGAGTTTCCCCCATGCCTCTATTTCTCCCCTGCAGGCAAGAACCATTTGTGTCCAACCCATGTACATGCCCTTTGCATTTAAATGCTACCAAAATCGTATTCTTTGGGCCTTGATACAAGTGAATTTTGTAGCTTTGTAGCAGCATTTAAAAGGCCATCTGCCGGGTGTCACATCCATCTCCTCTGATAGATGTGCATGATCTCTCTCATGTTGTGTCTGAGTGCCAAATCCTCGAGTGCCGTCCCTCAGCCCCCTCCCTGTTGCACACCGCGTGCGTGTTTGTTCCAGGCAGTGGTGGGGGGTGATTCCGGAGGATAGGAATGGAAGTCGGAAGCGTGACAGTCCTGTGACGGAGGAGGAGCCGTGAGGAGTGTGTGGGAAGAGAAGGCCTATATAAAGTCTCACAGCAGCTCTGGGTTACAAACACTCGAGACGGATACAGAACAGGAGCAGCAAACCAACTGAAGAGCTTCTCTCCAGTTTCTTCGCCTACTTCTACCAGCACTCTGGCTTTCTGCTTTAAAAGCGTAGCATTGGAAGACTGACTCAACTTGCAAGAACTACATCTACAAGAGGAATTTGAAAGAAGCCTTCCTCATTCATCCAAACTTCCAGAATGTCCGCACATGCAATGGAGATGAGCCACTTGAATGCTTTGGCCGTTCACCGAATGTCCTTGGCTATGGAGGAATTCCCCCAGATGGTGGGCTTGTCCAGGACCCAAGACTGCGACAGGGCCCGCTCCGTCCTGCAATGGAAGAAGCAGTTCAGCTGCGACAAGATTGCTGAGGAGGTGGATGAGGAAGGACCGCTCACAGTGGAGGAAGACAAAGCACAGCGCACCTTCTTGCAATCGCTTGAGAGTCTGCGCAGATCCATGCAAGGATGTCAGTAAATCTAGGAGCCTGCAGGCTGGTTTGGAGCTCACCTTGAACCTGAATGGACTGAGAGACTGAGATTCAGTGTTGAATGGAGATTATTTTAAGGGAACAGTCAGGGTAGATGCTTCACAATGAAGCCAGACTGACTGACCCAAACTGTTTATATCTACCAAAGATGGGTAATTTGCTGGTTGAGCTGTATTATACAGTACATTTCTGTTCTGTTCTGATTTTTCTCTGCACTAGTAAATGGCTAATGTGTAGCATGTTGCATTTAACGTTTACTGGAAATGTGTTGCATGCCTGTCCATCTGGCTTAGAAAAGCTGTGGAGTCACTGGGCCACACATTAGCACTGTTATGGTTTTGTCAAAGGCAAAATCTCTCTTGAGACTGTTTTCTCACAAATGCATATGAAAATAATTGCTTTCTATTTTGTCTTTATATGATATGTGCAATAAAGTTTTGAATATGAAATGTAGATATAGTGATTGAGTCCTTGATTCTTTAATCAAGATTTATGCAAAGGATAAAGTTTGTGTCTTTAACGAGTTCACCCAAAGTGAAAATTCTGTCAATTACTCACCCTCATGTCATTCCAAACCTGCATGACTTCTGTCGAACATAAAAGAAAGTAATTTGAGAACTGTCTCTGCTTTTTGTCCATACAGTGGAAGTCAAATTGTTTGGTTACCAACATTCTTCAAATTTTTTACTTTTTTTGTTCCACAGAAGTAGGAAAAGCAAACTTGTTTAGAACTAAAGGGTGATGACAATTTTAATTTTCGGTTCACTTTCAATGTTACCTGGTGATATACAGTGATCTAACTACAAATTTCATTCTCTGTGATATTCTTAAAAACAGAAATGAATTAATGTAATGTGACAATCAGTTTTTGAGGTATGTATGTATGTATGTATGTATGTATGTATCAGCTTCTCACACTGTTCAATTATGATTCTTGTTTTTTATAAGTTAGTTGATGTTTGTGTACTGCATTTTTTTTTAAACAGATTCTCAACTGGTTGGAAATAAGGACTTCTTGGCAGGCTTTACCAAGAATGTAGCTTAATTTAATCTCTTCTTGGGATCAGAACATTGAGCTTATACTTCTTCCAATCTTCAGTTTTTAGCAGTCGGAAGTATTTTGCTGTATGTTCTGCCCTCATTTACAGGCTTTAAAGGACTAGCTCGCCTCCAAATGTTGCAAACACTTCTGTGGAACACAGAATAAGTAATTTAGCAGAATGCCCAAGTTGCTCTTTTCATACAAAATCCTGATCCATACATTTACATTTACATTTACATTTAGTCATTTAGGAGACACTTTTATCCAAAGTGACTTACAAATGAGGACAACAGAAGCAATCAATTGTAGTATTAAAACAACTAAAAACAGATCCAAAACTAAAAGCTAAAACTTTATAAATACTGCATATACACATTTTAAAAATAAAGAAATTAAATAAAAATGACAAATGCAAACAACAAAATTTCAAAACTTAACATTTAAATGAAAACAAAAAAAAGCTAAAAACAATTAAAATTAAAGCTGCAAGCAGCGATGAAAGGGCCCTCGCACCCGGGCTCACCGCCATCACGTGGTTATAGGAAAAGAGGGAACAGCGGGCAATA